>JADZMA010000871.1:0-28591 GCA_020796225.1 Arion vulgaris
GGTACCACCGGGAGGGGGTCCCTGATGTTTTGAAGATGGAAAAAATTTCGGGGAATTGTATGTATCTTTACTAACAACATTTCCCGACATATGTTTTCCCATGTATTCTCCATTTTGAATTCGGGGTTCTTTGTGCAAAATGAACACGACATACTTGTTTTAACCTTTTTTGATGGGGACTAGAAACCACCCTACTACTTGAGATCAGGACTCGGAAAAATCTGATTGTCCAAAAGGGGAGCAAACCTGTTCCCTTTGGGAGAGAGCCCGCATAAACCCTATTTTACAGACAGCCAGATTCATAAGGGAGATTAAAAAGGTTTTTTTGATTGTTTTTCCAAAAAGGTCTATCGAACAACCGTTTTATGCCTCAATGGGACGAAGATTCTACTGCGAGTTCTTATTGTGTTGTTGTAGCCCCACATTTGTCGATTGGGGGGAGATTGCATCAATTGGTATCTATAGAACAAGATAGACCAGCATGGAAAATTGCTTAAAATTTTTTATGTCGGGAAAAGATCTATAGAACAAGATAGACCAGTATGACACATTGTTGTTACATTATGTCAGGTACAGCGGTTCAAGAGGAATAAAACCCTTTTCAATAAAAAAAAAAGAATATATCAAGAAACAGCAACAGTAAGCGAGTCATTGACTCAGACACCAACTTGTACGTCAGAGTTCCTTGAATGGGGGGCTTTTTTACTTTTGAAAAATCCAGGGAACAATTTTGTTGTCAAAGTGTTTTGGTAGTTTGAATGGGGAAAAACTTGGTTGGAGGGGAGTTGACAGACAAATCACAGACGCCCACTTTTATAACCATTGAAATGATTAACTGAACATTTGAGACAAAATTTCCAATTTACCCAAAAAATTTTGGTTTTGGGGATGTAAGAAGCCTGATTGCAGTTAGGAATGAGTGCTTAAGTAAAGAGGAAGGGGTCTAATTTGGTTTTAATTTTGTTTTGGGAAAGTTTAATATTTGTAATTTATGTTTATTGATCATATTCATTGGCTTCTTTTTATTGTTCCATTGGCTTTTGCTTCCAGTTTCCAGCCGCTAATTTTGCCCCATTGTTTCCTTTGGGCCCATTGTTTCCATTGCCCATTGTTTCCACCCCATTCTACTTGCCCATTTTTTCCTTTTTTTTTCCATTGCCCATTGTTTCCCATTGCCCATTGATTGCCCCCTTGCCGTTTTCCGGCCCCTTGGTCCATTGGGTCCATTGCCCATTCCCTATTGCTTCCGCCCAGTTTCCATTGTTTCCCGTTGTTTATGCTTCATTCCTGTTGCTTTTTTTTCCCATTGCTCCTTTTCATTGTTTTCGTGCTTCCAGTTCCGGAAGCCAAATTTTACACGGTTTTTTTATGATAAATTTCATTGCTTCCCGGTTTTCCCCCAAGTTCTCATTGTCTTCCTAGGGTTCCCTGGAGTTCTTACATTGTTTTCCCCATGTTTCTGAGTTTACGTCTCCCATGTTTCCCGGGTTTTTCATTGTCTTCCATTTTCCCGGGGAGTTTTTACATTGTTTTCCCCATGTTTTCCGGAGTTCTTCTTGTTTTCCCCATGTTTTCCCCGGGGTTTTTTACTGTCTTCCCATGTTTTCCGGGTTTTCCCATTGTTTTCCATGCCCCCGGAGTTTTTCATTGTTTTCCTATTTTTCCCCCAAGTTCTTATGTTTTCCTAGGGCCCGGATTTTTTCATTGTCTTCCATGTTTTCCCAGCAGCTTTCATTGTTTTCCTAGGGTTTCCCCGGAGTTTTTACATTGTTTTCCCCTTGCCTTTTGAGTTTTTACATTGTTTTCCATTTTTCCCGGTTTTTCTTGTTTTCCCCAGTGCCCCGGGCAGTCTACTTGTCCCATTTCCAGTTTACATTGTCCCGGCCAAAACTTACATTGTCCCCCATGCCCCCCGCAGCTCTACATTGTCTTCTATGCGCCCCTTGAGTTTTTCATTGTTTTCCCCCATTTTCCCCAGCAGCTCTACGTTTTCCTTTGGGTTCCCAGCAGCCACATTGCCCCTTTGTTCCCTGAGTTCTTATATTGTCTTCCTATGTTTTCCTCGAGTTCTTCATTGTTTTCCCCCATGTTTTTTTGCACCCTTTTCATTGTCCCCCATGCTTCAGCAGCTTTAATGTTTTCCTAGATTCCTGCAGTTCTACATGGTCTCCTTTGGCCCCGGGTTCTTACTTGTTTTCCTATGCCCGCAGCCTACTTGTCCCCCATGTTTCCCGGTTCTACTTGTCCCCCCTGCGTTCCGGAGTTTTTCATTGCCCATGTGTCCGGGGAGTTTTTCATTGTTTTCCATGTTTTCCCCCAAGTTCTTCATTGTTTTCCCTTGTGTTCTGATTTCTATTGTCTTCCTAGGGTTTTCCCCAGGTTTTTTTCATTGTCTCTATTTTTCCCAAAAGTTTTTCATTGTCTCCATGCCTGGATTTCTTCTTGTCCCCCCATGTTTTCCCCAAGTTCTTCATTGTTTTCCCCATGTGCCCCTGGATTTCAATTGTTTTCCCTTTGGTTCCGGCAGCTCCATTGTCTTCCCGCTTTCCCCGGGAGCACGTCTTCCAGGTTCCTTGAGTTTTTCTTGTCTTCCTTTGCCCAGCAGCCTTCATTGTTTTCCTATGTGCCCCAGCAGCTCCATTGTCCCCCCCATGTTCCTTGATTTCCCCACATTGTTTTCCCTATGTGTTCCCAGCATTTTTCATTGTTTTCCCCTATGGCCCGCAGTTTCATTGCCCCTAGGGTTCCCTTTTGATTTCTTATTTGTCTTCCATGTGCCCCTCGAGTTTTTCTTGTCTTCCCATTTTTCCTTGGGGCCTTTTACATTGCTCCCAGGGCCCCCAGCACCCTTTACATTGTCCCCCTCAGTATTTTTTGGCAGTTTCAGGTTTCCCCATGTTCCTGGATTTCTTACATTGTCTTCCAGGGTTTTTCCCCGCAGCTTTTCATTGTTTTCCCTATGTCCCCCACTTAATTGTCTTCCAGGTTCCTGGTTCTTACATTTCTTCCTATGTGTTCCTGAGTTCTTACTTGTTTCCCCTGTTTTCCCGTTCTTCATTGTCCCTTTTTCCGGGGTTTTTTACATTGTCTCCTATTTTCCCGGGTTTTTTTACTTGTCTTCCCCATTTTCCCCCAAGTTTTTACTTGTCTTCCTATTTTCCCCTGATTTCCATTGTTTCCCATTTTTCCCCGTTCTCATTGTCTTCCATGTGTTCCGGGATTTCACATTGTCTTCCTTGTTTTCCCCAAGCCTCATTGTTTTCCAGGGTTCCGGAGTTTTTACATTGTTTTCCCATGTTCCTTGAGTTTTTACATTGTTTTCCATGTTCCTGCAGTTTCATTGTCTTCCATGTGTTCCCAGAGCTCTTACATTGTCTTCCTATGTTTTATTCTTTTACATTTCTTCCAGGGTTCCCAGCAATTTAATTGTCTTCCAGGGTTCCCAGCAGCTTTTCATTGCTTCCATTTTTCCCCTGATTTTTTTTAAAGTCTTTTGCCCCGCAGCTCTCATTGTTTTCCCCATGGTTCCCAGCAGCCTTACATTGTCTTCCATGTTCCTTTGAGTTCTTATATTGTTTTCCTATTTTTTTTCCCTCGAGTTCTCATTGTTTTCCCCATGTTTCCTTTTTGCAGCCTTACTTGTTTCCCATCCCCAGCAGTTCTTGTTTTCCTTTTCCCTAGGTTTCAGTCTTCCATGTCCCGGAGCCCTTACATTGTCCCCCTTGGTTCCGGAGTT
This sequence comes from Arion vulgaris, assembly GCA_020796225.1. Taxonomy (NCBI): domain Eukaryota; kingdom Metazoa; phylum Mollusca; class Gastropoda; order Stylommatophora; family Arionidae; genus Arion; species Arion vulgaris. Next base: position 3,737 of record JADZMA010000871.1, read on the forward strand.
TTTAATTGTTTTCCCCATGTTTTCCCAGCACCCTTTACTTGTTTTCCCCATGCTTTCCCCGCAGCCTTACTGTTTCCATGTGCCCCAAGTTTTTCATGTTTTCCCCATGTTCACACACCCTATTGTTTTCCTATGTTTCCCAAAAGTTCTTCATTGCCTTCCATGCCCGGGTTCAAAATTTGTTTTCCATGTGCCCGGGGAGTTCTTACATTGCTTCCCCATGTGCCCCGGGGAGTTTTTAATTTCTTCCATGTGCCCTGGAGTTTTCATTGTTTTCCCATGTGTTCCCAGCACCCTTTACTTGTTTTCCCATGTTCCCAGCAGCCCATTGTTTTCCCATGTTTCCCAGGCTTTTAAATTGTCTTCCTATGTTTTCCCAGCAGCTTTTTACATTCCCCTTCCCAAACCCTCCGGGAGTTCTTCTGGCTTCCATGCTTTCCCCGGAGTTCTTACAATTTCCTAGTGTTCTCGCATTTAGTTGGTCCCTATGAGTTCCTGCACCCTTCATTTTTCCAGGTCCCGGCCCTTCTTGGCTTCCCATGCATTCCTGGAGTTTTTACATTGTCTTCCTGCTTCCCGGAGTTTTTTACTTGGTTTCCCTTTTCCCCCCGGAGTTTTAATTGCCCCCATGTTCCCCTGAGTTCTTACATTCCTATGCTTTCCCTGGAGTTTTTACATTTTTTCCCCATGTTCCCCAGAATTTTCATTGTTTTCCATGCCCCCAGCACCCTACATTGTCTTCCCATGTTCCTTTTGGTTTTTCATTGTTTTCCTTGGCCCGCACCCTTTCATTGTCTTCCATGCGCCCGCACCCTTTTACTTTTTCCCCCTTGCCCTTTTGAGTTTTTATATTGTTTTCCCATGTTTTTCCCCTCGAGTTCCCATTGTCCCCCATGTGTTCCTTGCAGCCTAATTGTTTCCCCCCAGGGTTCCGCAGCTCTATTGTTTTCCATGTTTTCCCTTACAGTTCTTACATGGTCTTCCTATGTTCCATGGAGTTCTTACATTGTTTTCCCCCATGTTTTCCTATTCTTACTTGTCTTCCTAGGGCCCAGCAGCTTTTACATTGTCTTCCATGTTCCCAGCTTTTAATTGTTTTCCTATGTTTTCCCCTGAAGTTCCATTGTTTTCCCATGTTCCCCGGAGTTTTTACTGTCTTCCATGTGCCCCGGAGTTCATACTGTTTTCCCTTTTGTGCCCCCCTGAAGTTTTTACATTGTTTTCCTATGTTTTCCCCTGGATTTCTTACTTGCTCTCCCGTTCCCAAATTTTTTATTGTTTCCTGTGTCCTAAAGTTTTAATTGTTTTCCATTTTCCTGGTTTTTCATTGCTTCCATGTGTTCCCTGGATTTTTTTACATTGTTTTCCTTGTTTTCCCCAGCAGCCTACATTGTCTTCCTTTTCGCCCCTGAGTTTTTAATTGCTTCAGGTTCCTGAGTTCTTACATTGTTTTCCTATGTTTTCCGCGCTTTTTGGGCTTTTTCCATGTTTTCCCCGGCAGTTTTTTTCATTGTTTTCCCCATGCTTTCCCTTTGAGAACGTTTTCCCCTTTGGGTTCCCCAGTTTACTTGTCTCCCATGCCCGAGTTTTTCATTGTTTTCCCATGTTCCCAGCTCTCATTGTCTTCCCTTTCCTGAGCTTTTCATTGTTTTCCCCCAGGTTTCCCCTTGAGTTCATATTGTCTTCAATGTGTTTCTCGAGTTCTTCATTGTTTTCCCAGGTTCCGCACCCTTTTACATTGTCTTCATGGTTCCCAGAGCCTTACTTGTTTTCCCTATGTATTCCAGGTTTTACATAGTTTTCCCCAGGGTTTTCCCCTAGTTCATTGTTTTCCCCTTGTGTTCCTGATTCTTCATTGTCTCCTATGTGCCCGCAGCCTTACATTGTCTTCCATGTTTGCAGCCTTACATTGCCCCCTATGTGTTCCCAGTTTTTCTTATCTTCCCTAGGCCCTTGCAGCCTTCTTTTTTCTCCCGTGTTCCTGGTTCTACATTTTTTCCCCAGGGCCCCGGAGTTCTTCATTGTTTTCCTATGTGTTCCGGGAGTTCTTACATTGTTTTCCGGGTTTCCCCTGAAGTTCTTAATTGTTTCCTATGTGTTCCGGGGATTTCTTAATTGTCTTCCTATGTTTTCCCCGGGAGTTTTTACATTGTTTTCCCATTTTTCCCAAGTTTTTACTTGTTTTCCCCCATGTTTTCCCCGGGATTTCTTGTTTTCCTTGTGTTCCAAGCTACATTGTCTTCCATGTTTTCCCCGGATTTTTACTTGTTTTCCCTTTTTTCCCCCGCACCCTTTACATTGCTTCCAGCGTTCCGGAGTTTTTACATTGCCCTCCCAGGGTTCCCTGAGTCTTCTTGTTTTCCAGCGCCCCACGGGCCTCTTGTCTTCCCAGGGTTCCCCTGAGCCCTTCATTGTTTTCCATGTGTCCGCAGTTTTACTGCTCCCTGGTTGCAGCCTCATGTTTTCCCCATGTTCCCCCGGTTTTCTTACGTCTTCCCGGTTCCCGAAACTCATTGTTTTCCCCAGGTTCCCAGCCTCTTGCCCCCCCTATGCCCCCCCGAGCCCACATTGCTTCAATGTTCCCAGCAGCCACATTGTCTTCCGCTACACCCTTTTTGCTTCCTAGGTTCCTTGATTTTTATATTGTCTTCCATGTTTTTCCCCAGTTTTAATTGTCTTCCATTTTTCCTTGCAGCTTTTACATTGTTTTCCTAGGGTTCCCAGCAGTTTCATTGTCTTCCTTTGATTCCTTGGCTTCTCAGGTTTTCCCAGGGTTCCCCCGGGAGTTCTTACTTTGTTTTCCATGGTTCCTGGAGTTCTTACATTGTTTTCCCCATGTGTTACAGCAGCTTTTATTGTTTCCATGGTTCACGAACTTACATTGTTTTCCATTTTCCCCCGGAGTTTTTAAAATTTTTTTCATGTTTTCCCCGGGAGCTCAGTCTTCCATGTGTTCCTGGTTCTACATTGTCCCCCATGTGTTCCTGATTTCCCCATTGTTTTCCCCGTTCCCGGGAGTTTTTACATTGTTTTCCCTTTGGGTTTTCCCCGGCCCTTACATTGTTTACTATGTGTTCCTGGTTTTCCACATTGTTTTCCCTATGTGTTCCCAGCAGCCTACATTGTTTCCAGGGTTCCCGGAGTTCTTAAGTTTTCCCCCCAGGGCCCTGGCCCACATTGTCTTCCATGTTCGGCAGCCTTACTTGTTCCTGCGTTCCTTGAGTTTTTACTTGTTTTCCCCATGTTTCCCAGCATTTTCATTGTTTTCCATGTTTTCCCAGCAGCCTCATTGTTTTCCCCGGTTCCCTTGAGTTTTTATTGTTTTCCCTAGGTTCCGCAGCTCTTTTTGTTTCCCTTGCTTTCCCTTGAGTTCTTCTTTGTTTCCTATGTTTTCCCGCAGCCTAATTGTTTCCTAGGTTCCCAGCAGCCTACTTGTCTTCCATGTTCCTGATTTCCCCAATTGTCTTCCTTTGTGTCTCGAGCTTACTGTTTTCCCATGTGTTCCTTGCATTTACATTGTCTTCCATGCTTCCCAGCAGCTCTTCATTGTTTTCCCCATGTATTCCGCAGTTTTTACATGGTCTTCCAGGCCCTATTTCCATTGTCTCCCATGTGTTCCTGGAGTTCAATTGTTTTCCATGTGCCCCGGGCACCCTTTTTACGTCTTCCCTTTTCCCAGCAGCCTCATTGTTTTCCCCAGTTCCGCACCCTTTACATTGTTTTCCCCAGTCTTCCAGGCTTTAATTGTCTTCCTATGTTCCCCTGAGTTTTACATTGGCTTCCTATGTTCCCGGAGTTTTTCATGACCCCATGTGCTCAGACCCTTTTAGTTGGCCCCATGAGTTCACTGCACCCTTTTACATTGGCTTCCTAGGGTTCCGAATTCTTACTTGGTTTCCCTGCATTCCGGAGTTCTTACTTGTTTTCCCCTTTCCCCCGGGAGTTTTTACATTGGCTTCCTCATTCCTGAGTTTTTACATTGTTTTCCCCATGCTTTCCCCTGGTTTTACTTGGCTTCCTATGTTTCCTGGAGTTCTTACATTGGCCCCCTTGTGTTCCGCAGCTCTACATTGGCTTTCATATGTTCCGGGAGTTCTTCATTGGCTTCCTTGATTTCCCAAAAACAGCTCTACTTTGGGTTTCCCCTATGTGTTCCAAGGTTTCATTCTTTATGTGTTCCGGGAGTCTTCCCAAAAAAAACAAAAATTTCCCTTATTCTCAGCACATTTTTTATCACAACTTCGTCATAGATTTAGATAGCAGAATATGGCTTTCCATATTTTTTCGGACAAAAAAAGGGAATATATTTGCACCCAAATTTTCAGTTTAACAGTTTCTGCATATGGAAAAAAACAAATGAGATTTTAAATTGCATAATGTGTGCCAAACAAGACCCAAAATGAAGAGAAGATAAAGAAGATAACTGTGGGGGACATGGGATACTGGTAAAAAAACCCCGCAAAAATTTTAAAGAATAAACAGCCCGTAAACAAACTGTTTTTTTTTAAAAATAAAATTTAAAAAAAAGAGAAATACTGGGGTTTTCTTTTTTTGTCAGAGTTAACCCCCCCTTTTCCTTCAGATGTCACGGAAACTATTTGAAACGATTTATCGTATGTTTCAGATTGTTGCTGTGTGCCCAAGTTTTTTTGTTGTTACTGGTGATTGTCAATTGTCTACTGCATTTTGACATGCAGTCAGAGTCGGGCTATCCTGGGACACAATTGGGTCACGACAGTTCAGATCCGTTTTTTTTCTTTCTGAATGCCTAATTTTGAAAAATTCTACTTTATCTCGGGGAACGTGACAGACCGATTGATTGTTTGATTGAATATTATACTGATTTTTATTGAATGAAAGGTTAACCAGTTTGTACTTGAGAATAACCATGTGTTTTGTATTTTTTATTTTTTCTTTTTTGAGTCTTGTTTCTTTCTTTTCTATTTCGCAGTGAGATCTCACCCATGCACGATCTGTTTGACACCGGCGAGGTTTTGGGAAAAAGTTATAAAAATTGATGAAGATGTTTTTCCGAACGGCTGAGAAAGTTCCTAACCCGGAACAACCAGATTTTAGAAACGAGGCCCAAATGAAAAATGTATTTTCTAGTACAAGTTCAAACATTGGAAAATGGGGGTATTTTTTAGTACAAGTTCAAACTTTGGGCAAAGAATGTATCTTCAAAAAGTTCAAACATTAAATGAAGGTATTTTGTAAAGTTCAAACATTGGCAAATGCAAGGTATCTTCTAGTACAAGTTCAAACATTGGCAAAATGCAAGTGTATCTTTTACGTTAAACATCGGCAACATGCAAGTGTATCTTCTAGTACAAGTTCAAACATTGGAAAAATGCGTGTATCTTCTAGAAAAAGTTAAAACTTTGGGAATGACCATTTTTTGTGCCGAATGTCACACTGATAGGATACCGTCCACAGCATGCGACCGTTCCGGCCAGATCAAAAAGGGGAATTGATCATCCGACAATGCAGGTTTAAAGGGTACTTGTGCTAAAAGGTTTCGGGCTGATAATTTTCCTAATTCGAACGATTCCCCCAGTTATAAGGGTTACATAGCAGACATGCCTATGACAAGTTCAAATAAGCTCACAAATACTGCGTACAAATATCATTATAGAGGAATCACTGGGAAAAATGTGATGGATGTCAGCGAGACAGCCCGAAATTTTTGTCTGAAAATTCGATGCACATGTTCAATGTTTATTCCCTTTACGGACGAGGTGCCCCACATTTGGTCTTGGAAACATCAAACATATCACAACGAGGATGAATCTTCAAGAACGAGGCAAACAAACAAACAACAATTTTAACTACAAATATATCTAATTGCAGCTGCCCCCAACAACCACCCATACGTACTACCCCCACCTGTATGAGCCATACCCAAGAAAAGAATCATCTACATCCGTCAATATTACATGTTCTAGTACTTGGCTTTAAAACAATGACATCATCTAATTGACTACTAGACTATTTTAAATATCATCTACATCTAGTACTTTATTACATCCATAGTACCGCACTACTACAAATACATCTACATCTACACTTCCTTATTTACTGCAGCGCCCCACCTATACCACCCATACTGATACTCTATTAGCTGCCCCACCATATCCCCCATACGATATACTACTGTAGCTGCCCCACCTATATCCCCATACTGAATACCGCAGCTGCCCCACCATTCCCCATACGGGATATACTACGCAGCTGCCCCACCATATCCCCCATACTGATACTACACTGAGCGCCCCACCAACCAAAAATGATACTACAACAAACATCTACTATTGTTAATACTATTTTGCACCATGATGCCCCCCCTCCTCCCCCCATACTAACATATGCTACAACTCAAATGAATCTAATAAAATTAACTGTACCCCAGTCCCCATATACCACCCTTTCCCGTCTTCTACTAAAATTTAATCTACTATGACACTGTACTTGTGCCGGGGGGGGGCCCCGCGAGAAACCTGCTGTATAGTTTTGTATTTTTTTTTTGTTTTATCTGTGTTTTTAAATACACAAGAATAAAGAGACATTTAAATGCGATGTATCACCAGTGTAGGCGGGGCTAAACGAAAAAGAATAGCCCACGCGATGTATCACCAGTGTAGTGGGGGGGCTGCAAACAAGCAAAAGAATAGTCCACTGCGACCATGGCATTTGTAGAGGTGACGATGGGGAACTAGGAAGTCCCCTAGTAAATAAAAAGCACGAAAAACGAATGTGCTGCCCTAACTGTGAGCAAAATTTGACAACGTAATCCCCTTTGGGCTCAGATTACATACAAACACACAGAGGGGTTAACAAGAGTCGTTTGAAGAGTTTGAAATAAAAGAAAAAAAAATGTGATGTATTATCATTTTTTCATGAGAAACAATTATATTCAAATTTGATATTTATTCTCAATTTGGGGCAATCGGAACACATAAAGGGGAATAATAATCAACGTTATTCAAAAGTTATCAATAAATAATATTACGTCTGTTTGTGAATATGTCAATCACATATGTTATTTTCTATTTTAAAAGAATTATACACTAAGAAAAATTGTACTGAAATGCAATGAAACTTGAATTATAATAAGATTAGTAATTTTCATGATGAAAATGACTTTATTGTCTTACTATAATTAATATGTCCACAAAAAATCATATCTCTACGCCCACCTGCATCTCTGTTTTTATTGTCTAATTAAAGAAGGTTTATATTAAGGGAAATGTCATCACTTTTTATTTATGTCTTTGTTGTGTTCTAAAAAATGATATACAATGTAGAGATCACCCCAGTTAACATCACTGTCTTCTTTGGATGCAAAACCAATTTATATATCTCCCATTCTAACTATGTTTTTTAACAAATAATTTTACCTAAACAGATAAAAATTATATATCCGCCATTATCATAATATCATCTTTTTTACAATATTCAAAAGTTTGTCCAGCAGAATTTTTTGGTGTTGTTAGAAAGTGTCCATGTAAAACCCGTCAAATCCCAAAAGGGAATTCAACGTTCTCGACATTTCATTTTATGGCCGGACATTGTATTAGCCATCAATTTGTTTTCCCGTTGTAAAATCTTCGTTTTCATTGTATTGAGATACAGGTTTTGATCTTTGCGTTTTTTTGACGTGACCTAAAAGCAACCTTTTGGATGAATACTAGCACGTTATCGTCCGTATATCTTAATTCTGGCAACTCGGCCCTGATTCCCGGGGCGCTCATTTTTTCCATCTCTGTTTTCATTCACTACCTTTCTCGTAAGTTTTCAGCATTTTGTTGAATAGGACGGTTCAAAATGCCCGTAATTCTTGGCATATGCCAAACCATTTGGGATGTTCCTCTATTCTCACAGCTTGTTAGTCTTTATATACATTTGTAAGATGCACTATAGGAGGTGAGAACTCATTCTGACATGATGTTCCAAACTTGTGTTGTTTTACACAATCAAAGGACTTTCAATTCAACAGAAACAAGAAAAGGGTTTATGATACTCTCTAAATGCCAAAAAACCATTTGTTGTTTTTTGATTTTTAAAAAAGAAAAGATCTAGTCAAGATAAGTTATGGTATTTCCACCAGAATAACGAGTCGATCGGTGATTTGGCGGGCATTGATTACAAGTTTTCCCCCACTTGTTGCCGTTGTGACATAAAGAGCTGGTATATTACGACATTGACACGCCCGTCATGATACTGGTCGAGAAGCGAAAAATATGGAGAAAATAGACAATGCCCAACGCACAGTATGACACATCAGGCGAATATCAACAAGATTGAATTGTTTTTTAAAAAGTAGAATAAGGGGAAAAACTTACACAACCTACATGGTGAAAATGAAAAGGCCCATGAAGTTTCTAAAAAATGATCTGATAATTGGGACAGAAGGCCGGGGGCCCCCTTAAACATCATGAATAAAAATGAACTGAAACGGGGAAACTGAAAAAAAGGTTGCAGGGGGCCCCTAACACACACTAATTTGCCAATGTACAAAAAAAGAGAGAGTTGATAAATGGTGACAAAAGGACAGGGGGGCCTCTAACACACATCGAATATCAATGTACTGAAATGGGAGCTATAAAATGCCAAAAGGGGCCCCAACCACACATAAATATCCCAAGGAACAAAAAAGGGCAAGTGAAAAATGGTCAGGGGGGCCCCAACCACATCGAATATCCCAAAGGAACTGAGCAGTGGAGCTGATAAATGGGCGGGGGCCCCCAACCACATCATGAATAACCAAGGAACGGGAGCTAGTGAGCTGAAAAATGTGCGGGGGCCCCCAACCAACATGAATATACCAAGGAACGGTATCGAGCTGAAAATGGCCAGAGGCCTAACCATCAGAATATCAAGGAACTGAGCTATAAAGTGATAAATGGCAGAAGGACAAAGAGCCCTAATCATCATGAATGTACCAGGATTGAAAAGAAAATTGACAAGAATATTGTGTTGTGTAAGATGGGGGTGACAACACGAGGCATGTACCCAGGATTTCATGTTGGCCCGGGGGTAGGTTAAAATGAACATAAACTTTAATTTTATTGTACATATACCAAAAGAAATTACATCATGAGCTTTCCCTACTATATTTTAAATTGTAGCTGAAAAATTTGGAATATTCAAAATTTGGGAAAACAAAATTCATTCTGTTTTGAAAGATATAAATCAAAAAATTGGGAGACCAAACACAAATAAGTTTGAAAATAAAAAGGGGAAATTTTTTGAAAGAAAGTAAATGACTTTTTTAAAAAAATGTTGCAAAAAAAAGATATTTATAGAGTGGTCAGAGTAAATTGAATGTGATTGCAGTGATGATAAGCAACAAATCGAAGCCATATTCAGATGATGAAAAGAAGAAATGTTTGAGAGATGTTAAATTTTTTTCCAAAAAAGAAGAGGATGTTTAAAAAATAAGTTTGTTTCGCGTCCGACAGAAACGGGCCTCTGGGGACATTGGAAAACATATTGAAAAATTTTTAAAAAGTCGAACAGGAGTTTATATTTTATGCCTAGCATTGAATGAAAGACAGATATGGGAGATATGCCAACTGGCAATTTTATCAGGGGGGTTGATGTCCCTTTTTTAAAAGACAGAAACACTAAAGCATGATCCCCAAGGGCAATACTAAGTCCTGAGATTTATTAGAGGAGTTCATCGAAATTGAATCTTTTGTTTCAACTAAAAATTATCGGGCTTTTTAAAAAGGATGGGGTTCAAATGGTTGGGAAACACAAAAATTTAGTCAAATTGATTGCAAATGAGGTTCCCCAAAATCGGTAATACCAATGCTAAATTTTATTTGCATTATTCATCAGGGGAATTTATTCGAAGTCCATCAAAAAGGACGTTTTACCAGGGGGTTTTACCACATTCCTTACTGGGAAAGGGGATGGGAAAATTGTAGCACGCTTGTTTTTTTTTTAATTATGAAAATAAAAAATTTGGTTTTGGGCCCGGCAATAAAATTTTTTAAAAAAAGAAAAAAAATATATAATTGAATAATGCAACATATACCCCTAAGATTACAAATTGTTTCTTTTTCCGATTATTTTTTTTGTATGTGTTTTTTGTGTTACATTTATTTCGTTTTTCGTTTTTATTCCCAGATTTTCTTAGAAAGTTTTTATTTAATCGTCCATTTTTTTTTTTAAATTTTTCACTCCTGTTATTCGTTTTTGATAAAGGGATTGTTTTCGAAATGTTCGTATTTTGTCTTGTTTTTTTTTAATTTTAAAACACAGATTTTTTGATTACGGTTTTCATTGGGTGTTGCTTTATATTCTGACTTTTTTTTTTTCCCCGTCCATTCATACGTTTCGATTGTTTAATTTGGTCAAGGGCCCAAAGGGTTTTTTATCTTTTTTTTCATTCTTCCAACGCCCATATGTCCACGTGTTAACCACTCGGGGATCTGTTGTGATCTGAGCTAAGAGCGAATGTACATTGCCCCAGTTTTCCCAAGAAACCAGCACATCCGATTTCGGGCGCCATTTTCTAGGTATTTCCAGGCACCTACCTCAGTCGCCTCAGACATGCCTTGTAGGTTGGTGGTATTATTTTTAGTCCTTTTTTTCCCCGGGACAACAAGGGGAAAGATTTTTGAAAAGTCCTATCCCATGTTATATCATTTGTTAGAGGGAAAATGATATAATCAAACAAGTTTATCTTTGTTAGTAGGAAACTGATATAATCAAACAATGTTATATCATTTGTTAGCAGGAAAGATACAACAAACAAATATCATTTGTTAGAGGAAACGAATAATCAAACAAGTTATATCATTTGTTAGTAGGAAATGATACAACCCAAAAAATGTTATATCATTTGTTAGTAGGAAAAATGATAAACAAACAAAATATCATTTGTTAGAGGAAAAATGATAAATCAAACAATGTTATATCATTTTTTAGTAGGAAACTGATAAATCAAACAATTTTTTTTCATTTGTTGTAGGAAACTGATATAATCAAAAAATGTTATATCATTTGTTAGTAGGAAACGATACAATCAAACAATGTTATATCATTTTTTAAGGGAAAAGATAAAACAAACAATGTTTTTATCATTTGTTGAGGAAAAGATATAATCAAACAATGTTATATCATTTGTTTGAGGAAACGATACAATCAAACAATGTTATATATTTGTTAGTAGGAAACTGAACAACAAACAATGTTATATCATTTGTTAGGGAAACTGATAAATCAAAAATGAATCATTTGTTAGCAGGAAACTGATATAATCAAACAAGATATCATTTGTTGAGGAAACGAATAATCAAACAATGTTATATCATTTGTTTGAAAACGATACAATAAACAATGTTTATATTTGAGAGGAAACTGAATAATCAAACAATGTTATATCATTTGTTAGTAGGAAACGATACAATCAAACAAAATATTTGTTACAGGAAATAATAATCAAACAATGTTATATCATTTGTTAGAGGAAAAGATAACCAAAAAAAATGTTATATATTTGTTACAGGAAAAGAATAATCAAACAAGTTTATCATTTGTTAGCAGGGAAAATGATATAATCAAACAATGTTATACAGAGAGGAAACGAAAAATCAAACACGTTATATATTTGAGCAGGAAACTGATATAATCAAACAATGTTATATCATTTGTTAGCAGGAAACCGATATAATCAAACAATGTTATATCATTTGTTAGCAGGAAACATATAACAAAAAAGAATTTTGTTAGCAGGGAAAAGATATAATCAAAAAATGTTATATCGTTAGCAGGAAACGATATAATCAAACAATGTTATATCATTTGTTAGCAGGAAACGAATAATCAAACAATGTTATATCATTTGTTTGTAGGGAAATATAAAACAAAAATGTTATATCATTTGTTAGTAGGAAACTGATACAATAAACAATTTATATCATTTGTTAGAGGAAAAATAATCAAACAATGTTATATCATTTTTAGCAGGGAAAATGATATAATCAAAAAATGTTTATCATTTGTTAGCAGGAAAGATATAATCAAACAATGTTATATCATTTGTTAGTAGGAAACGTAACAAACAATGTTATATCATTTGTTAGCAGGAAACGATATAATCAAACAAGATATCATTTGTTAGCAGGAAACTGATAAAAAACAATGTTATATATTTTTTTAGAGGAAACGTATAATCAAACAATGTTTATATTTTTATAGGAAACGATACAACAAACAATGATATCATTTGTTAGTAGGAACGAAAAATCAAAAATGGAAAATTTTTTAGAGGAAAGATATAATCCAAAAAAGTTATATATTTGTTGGGAAACGAACAACAAAAATTTTTATATTTTTGTAGGGAAAATGATACAATCAAACAATTTATATCATTTGTTAAGGAAAGATAAACCAAAAAATGTTATATCATTTTTAGAGGGAAAAAACAATCAAAAAATTTATATCATTTAGGGAAACGATACAACAAAAATGTTATATCATTTTTTTAGAGGGAAAATGATATAACAAACAATGTTATATCATTTGTTAGCAGGAAACGATCAATCAAACAAGATATCATTTGTTATAGGGAAAATGATATAATCAAAAAATGTTATATCATTTGTTAGCAGGAAACGATATAATCAAACAATGTTTATCATTTGTTAGCAGGAAACTGATATAATTAAAAATGTATATCATTTGTTAGAGGAAACCGATATAATCAAACAACGTTTATCATTTGTTATAGGAAACGATATAATAAACAATTTAATCAGTTAAGGAAACTGATAAACAAAAAGAATATTTTTAGCAGGAAACCGATATAACAAACAACGTTATATCATTTGTTAGTAGGAAACGATATAATCAAACAATGATATCATTTGTTACAGGAAAAAGATATAATCAAACAATGTTATATCAGTTACAGGAAACCGATATAACAAAAAATGTTATATCATTTGTTAGCAGGAAACCGATATAATCAAACAATGTTATATCATTTGTTAGCAGGCCATATAATCAAAAATTTTTATCATTTGTTAGAGGGAAAAGATATAATCAAAAAATGTTATATCATTTGTTAGCAGGAAACCGATATAAACAAACAATGTTTTTCTTTTTGTAGGGAAAAATGATAACAAACAATGATTATTTGTTACAGGAAACTGAAAATCAAACAATGTTTATCATTTGTTAGAGGAAACGATATAAAAAAACAATGTTATATCATTTGTTAGCAGGAAACCGATATAATCAAACAATGTTATATCATTTGTTAGCAGGGAAAATGATATAATCAAAAAATGTTAATTTTGAGAGGAAATGAAAATCAAACAAATATCATTTTTAGAGGAAACGGGATAAATCAAACAATGTTTTTCATTTGTTAGAGGAAACTGAAAAATCAAAAAAATGTTATATCATGGAGCAGGAAACGAAACCCAAAAAATGTTATATCATTTGTTAGCAGGAAACTGATAAAACATCCAATGTTATATCAATTTTTTGTAGGAAACGATATAATAAAAAAGTTATTCATTTGTTAGAGGAAAATGATATAATCAAACAAGATATCATTTGAGTAGGAAATGATACAATCAAACAATGTTATATCATTTGAGTAGGAAACGATACAACAAACAATGTTATATCATTTGTTAGCAGGAAACTGATATAATCAAACAATGTTATATCATTTGTTAGCAGGGAAAAATTTCAATAAACAATGTTATACTTTGTTAAGGGAAAAGATACAATCAAAAAGATATCATTTGTTAGCAGGAAACGATAAAACAAACAATGTTATATCATTTGTTAGTAGGAAACGAAAAATCAAACAAGTTATATCATTTATTAGCAGGGAAAAGATATAATCAAACACGTTATATCATTTGTTAGCAGGAAACCGATACAATCATCCAATGTTATATCATTTTTTCAGGAAACGATATAATCAAACAATGTTATATCATTTGTTAGCAGGAAACCGATATAATCAAACAATGTTATATCATTTGTTGAGGGAAAATGATATAACAAAAAGATATCATTTGTTAGCAGGAAACGATATAATCAAACAATGTTTATCATTTGTTAGCAGGAAAATGATAAAACAAACAATTTTTATCATTTGTTAGCAGGAAATGGGTAAATATCCAATGTTATATCATTTTTAAGGGAAAATGATACAATCAAACAATGTTTATCATTTGTTAGCAGGGAAAATGAAACAAAAAATGTTATATCATTTGTTAGCAGGAAACGAAAAATAAACAATGATATCATTTTTTTACAGGAAACGATATAATCAAACAAGTTTTTCATTTGTTAGCAGGAAACTGAAAAATCAAACAATGTTATATCATTTGTTAGCAGGGAAAAATAAATCAAACAATGTTATATCATTTGTTAGCAGGAAACTGATATAATCAAACAATGTTATATCATTTGTTACAGGAAACGATATAACAAAAAATGTTATATCATTTGTTAGCAGGAAACGATATAATAAACAATGTTATATCATTTGTTAGTAGGAAAAGATACAATAAAAAAAGATATCATTTGTTAGAGGAAACTGGGAAAAAAAACAAGTTTACAGAGAGGAAAATGATACAACAAACAAATATCATTTGTTAGAGGAAACCGAAAATCAAAAAAATGTTATATCATTTTTAGCAGGAAACTGAAAACCCAAAAAATGTTATATCATGGGTTTGCAGGAAAAGATACAATCAAACAATGTTTTATCATTTTTAGCAGGGAAAATGATAAAACAAACAATGTTATATCATTTTTAGCAGGAAACGATACAATCAAACAATGTTATATCATTTTTTAGCAGGAATGATATAATCAAACAATTTATATCATTTTTACAGGAAACGAATAATCAAACAATGTTATATCATTTGTTAGCAGGAAACTGATATAATCAAACAATGTTATATCATTTGTTAGTAGGAAACGATAAATCAAACAATGAATTTTTTTTAGCAGGAAAATTACAACCAAAAAATGTTTTTATTTGTTACAGGAAAGATATAATCAAACAATGTTATATCATTTGTTAGAGGAAATGATAAAATAAAAAGATATATTTGTTAGCAGGAAATATATAATCAAACATTTATATCATTTGTTAGCAGGAAACTGATAAAACAACAATGTTATATATTTGTTATAGGGGAAAAGATTAAACTCAAACAATGTTATATCATTTGTTAGAGAAACTGATATAATCAAAAAATGTTATATCATTTGTTTAGGAAACTGATATAATCAAAAAATGTTATATCATTTGTTAGAGGAAACGGGGAAAAATCAAACAATGTTTTATATTTGTTAGTAGGAAACCGATAAATCAAAACTGTTATATCATTTGTTAGCAGGGAAAAGATATAATCAAACAAAATCATTTGTTAGCAGGAAACGATATAATCAAACAATGTTATATCATTTGGTAGGGAAAAGATATAATCAAACAATGTTATATATTTGTTATAGGAAAGATATAATCAAACAATGTTATATCATTTTTAGTAGGAAACGAAAATCAAACAATGTTATACATTTGTTAGCAGGAAACGATATAATAAAAATGTTATATCATTTTTAGTAGGAAAGAAAAATCAAACAAGTTATATCATTTGTTAGCAGGAAACCGATATAACAAACAATGTTTTATCATTTGTTAGTAGGAAACGATACAACAAAAATGTTATATCATTTTTAGTAGGAAACGAAAATCAAACAATGTTAAATTTGAGTAGGAAACTGATAAACAAACAATGTTAATATTTTTAGCAGGAAACGATAATCAAACAATTTTATCATTTGTTAGAGGAAACATAAATCAAAAAGTTTATCATTTGTTAGGAGGAAACGATACAATATCCCAAAGTTATATCATTTGTTAGTGGAAAGAAAATCAAACAATGTTTTTCATTTGTTAGCAGGAAATGATTTAAAAACAAACAATGTTATATCATTTGTTAGCAGAAAGATTTAAAAACAAAAATGTTATATCATTTGTTATAGGCGAAAAATCAAAAAATGTTTTATTTTGTTAGCAGGAAACTGATATAATAAAACAAATATCATTTTTTTTGTAGGAAACTGAAAATCAAACAATGTTATATCATTTGTTAGCAGGGAAAATGAAAAATCAAAAAATGAATTTATTTGTTAGCAGGGGAAAATGATATAATCAAACAATGTTTTATATTTGTTAGCAGGAAACGAAAAATCAAAAAAAAGTTTTATCATTTTTTAAGGAAATGATAAAACAAAAAATTTTTATCATTTGTTAGCAGGAAAAATGATACAACAAACAATTTATATCATTTTTTAGAGGAAACGATACAACAAAAAATTTTTATCTTTTTTTAGCAGGGAAAATGATACAATCAAAAAATGTTCACAAATTTTCCGTCATCCTGTTAATATTTGTTAGCAGGAAACCATATAACAAACAATGTTATATCATTTTTAGCAGGAAACTGATACAATAAAAAAATGTTATATTTTGTTAGCAGGAAACGAATAAACAAAAAATGTTATATCATTTGTTAGAGGAAACGATATAATCAAACAATGTTATTTATTTGTTATAGGGAAACCCATATAATCAAAAATGTTATATCATTTGGAGGAAACGATAACATCCCAAAATATCAGTTAGGGAAACGATACAATCAAACAATGTTTTAAAATTTGAGTAGGAAATGATACAATCAAACAAGTTATATCATTTGTTAGCAGGGAAACTGATACAACAAACAATGTTATATCATTTGTTAGCAGGGAAAAGATTAATCAAACAATGTTATAATTTGAGTAGGAAACTGATAAATCAAAAATGTTATATATTTGTTAGCAGGAAATGATAATCAAACAAGATATCATTTGTTAGTAGGAAAGATAAATCAAACAAGAACATTTTTAAAAAGGAAATGGGTAAACAAAAATGTTATCATTTGTTGCAGGAAATAACAATCAAACAATGATATCTTTTTTATAGGAAACGATATAATCAAACAATGTTATATCATTTGTTAAGGGAAAATGATATAATCAAACAATGTTTATCATTTGTTAGCAGGGAAAAGATATAATCAAACAATGTTATATCATTTGTTGAAACTGATAAATCAAACAATGTTATATCATTTGTTAGAGGGAAAAGATACAACAAACAAGTTATATCATTTGTTAAGGGGAACGATACAACAAACAATGTTTATCTTTTTTAGCAGGAAACATAACAAACAATGTTCAAATTTCGTCATCCCATGTTATATATTTGTTAGAAAACCGATATAATCAAACAATGTTATATATTTTTAACAGGAAACTGATATAATCAAACAAGAACTTTTTTAGTAGGAAACGACAATCAAACAATGTTATATCATTTGTTAGCAGGGAAATGATACAATCAAACAATGTTATATCATTTGTTAAGGAAACCCGATACAATCAAACAATTTATATCATTTGTTAGCAGGAAACATACAATCAAAAAATGTTATATCATTTGTTAGCAGGGAAAATGAAAAATCAAACAATGTTATATCATTTGTTAGCAGGAAAGATACAATCAAACAAGTTTTATCAGTTAGTAGGAAACGATAAACAAAAAATGTTATATCATTTGGGTTTGAGGAAAAATGATACAATCAAACAAGATATCATTTGTTAGTAGGAAACGATACAACAAACAATGTTATATCATTTGTTACAGGGAAAATGATATAACAAACAATGTTATATCATTTGTTAGCAGGAAACTGAAAAATCAAACAATGTATACTTTGTTAGCAGGAAACCGAACAATCATCCAATGTTTATCATTTGTTAGTAGGGAAAATGATAAATAAACAATTTAATATTTTTAAGGGAAAAACATAAAACAAACAATGTTATATCATTTGTTTAGGGAAAATGATATAATCAAACAATGTTATATCCAGTTAGAGGAAAAGATACAACCAAACAAGAATCATTTGTTTGAGGGAAAATGATAAATCAAAAATTTATTATTTGTTAGAGGAAACTGATAAAACAAACAATGTTATATCATTTGTTAGCAGGAAACGATAAATCAAAAAATGTTATATCATTTGTTGCAGGAACGATAAATCAAACAAGAAACTTTTTTGAGGGAAAATGATACAATCAAACTGTTTTAAAAATTTCCCTCATCCCATTTATATCATTTGAGAGGAAATGAATAATCAAAAAATTTATATCATTTTTTAGCAGGAAACCGATACAATCAAACAATGTTATATCATTTGTTAGCAGGAAACCGATATAATCAAACAATGTTAAAATTTGGTCTCCGTTGATAGAAATATCCGTTTGTTTGTATGTTTTGTTTTATTGCCTATTTTTTATTTGTTTATCTATATTTATTTTGTTTGTCACTTTTCTCTTGTATTTTTATGAATATATCAACCTTTTTTAAAGTTTAGATAATATTAATTTTCAGTATATCTTTAAAACTGTTATTTTCATCCAAATAGGGGGGAAAATGGAAAATTTAAAAGGGAAAACGACAAACAAAAATTAATTTTAAAAATAAAACAGTGACGATAAAAACAAGTTTCGACCAACAAGGCCTTTTTTTAACAAACGAACAAACAGGGGGTAAATTAAAAAGGAAAACAAATGGACAAAATACCAAGAAAAAGAAAATTAATAAAAAAGAATAATGAAATAAATAAAAAAAACAATAAAAAATAGAAAGAAAAAACAATGAAACATCTAGTAAATATATAACTTTTAATACATAAATATACCCAAAAGATTATAAAAGGGGAAAAGAAAATATAAGAAATAAGAATGTAATAATGCAAAAAATACCCAAAAGATTACAAAGTGGGGAAAAGAAAATTTAAAAAGCATAAGAAAGTAAAGTTTAGCCCGGGGGGTGCCGGGGACCCCAAAAAGAAATCAACATTTTCCCAGAGAAGATACGATTCAGAGGAAATGATCGGGGGTTTTCTGAATCGCAAACCCTGAATGGAGTACATTGAAATGGGGGAAGGGGGACAGAGCAGCGTATATCGGGCAAGGCGAATGGGCCGAGCCTGCCGGTTTCAATATAGGCCTTGTTTCACCGCTTGAGAAATGGGATGAAAAATTACGGACCCCCTGAAAATGTCTTCAACAAGAACGGGTTTTGGAAAAAACACCGTACGGTCTGTATTACATAAGCAAAGGGCAGCGCCCAACACTGGGTGGTAAAAAACTCTGAAGGGTTTAAAGGGGTTGGGAACCCAAATATCCTAAGGTTTTGTCCCGTCTGAGCCACCAAAGGATAGTGTTGGGAAAATTGAACGTATCAGGGTCAGACTAAGAATGGGAGAGATGAGGAATAAGACTTTCTTTTACAAGGGAAAGAGGGGGAAAGTTAAAAGTTTTACCCCGCAGAATTTGGGAAATTCTATGCTGGTTAGAGAGGCCCCCGGCGAGAAATTTGCTGAACGGCTGCATAGAGAAGCAAGACCTTATCCGGGGATAAGGGGACGAAAGAAAACCAGCATCTCATGAGTCACGAGGAAATCGCGTCCGCCAGAGGCGACGAAGGCGCAAAAGGAAGAATGGAAAAAGCACGACAACCTGGGAATGGGGAAAAGGGAAAAGAAGAAAAATATTTCATCAGTAGGCTTTTATACTGATGTAGTGATGGGGGATAGGGGGTAGTGATAGTGATGTCAAGAAAGGACACAAGAGGAGAGATGTGGGGAAAAAGAATAGCCGGATTGAAGAAAAGAAATTAATAAGGGACAAAACGGTTCATGCATATCGGTAGAATTTAAAACATCAATGTATCTATGATAAAAGACATAGTACCCATCACCAAAAAATTTATGTGCACCCATCACCAACAAAACTTAACCTTCTTCGCCCTGTACCTTTTACCACCCATCCAATTGTCCACAGATCTTTCCTCCCACACAGGTGGTTTGCATCCCCCCAGACCTTCCCTTATCGGACAGCGGGGATGTGTTTAAGGGCTCAAGTTTGTTTCTGACCCACCATTTACCACTACTCTTCTTCAAGATGTGCACCCCACCGGGGTTTGGGGAAAATTTTTTTTCGGGAAAAGGTTGAATGACCAATGTCATACACGAGTATGTTCCAAAATTCACTGCAAAAATGATTGGACACCCAACCCTGGTTCCAACGCTCTTGGGCTTAACAAGAATATTTTTTAAGATATTGACTGTCCCCCCCCCAACGTAGGGATTTAAACCCGTCCGAGTTTCGTGCCTATCACACCCGCGACGTGATGACATTGTTATCAAACCCGCTGAAAAGGCGGTAATAGGGTATGGAGAAAGAACAAAACCCTTTGGAAGGCCGCAACCAAACTTGACACCCAATTTATAAAACTATTTTTTGATGTCACACTATTAACAATAGTAAAGTCCGCGTAATTAAGAACTTAATTGTCTAACGACCTTCCTACCACATCATTTTGTATCGATAGGGTTTTGAAAAACCGCCTTTTATATGCTCCCAAAAAATTTAAATGAACAATCCGAGGCCCACTTTTCTGCTTGCCTTTTTCCCACGGAAATATTCCGAATTTCTTGATAGTTTTTAACCTATAGTCACCACACCCTTCATTCTTTAAAGATACGAACCAACCCTGTCTGTTTTTTCGTCTATTGAGTTGTTGCCGGGGGACTTACGCCCCTCCTTGATGGGTTTCCTTTTACACCCCCATACCCCATTCCGACGACTTAAGTCTCCAGTTTTTTCTCGACAGGGAACTAACCCATTTTCCCCCCCCTCGGCCCCTTGTCTTGCAGAACTAGTTCAACCCCAACCCTTTCAGTTCAATGACCATTTTTAGGAAACAGTTGCAAGGGACCAAAAAAGGACCCAGTTATGTTGTCATTCGGGGCATCTTAACCTATGGAATTTATGATGGCCCCTTTTTTCCGTTGTGTATCATAGATACATTGATGATTGTATTGGCATTAGATATGCCAAACCCATTTGTACGCTTCATTAATTTCAAAGTTTTTCCCAACCGGGTATTCTTTACATTCCCCATCTCTATCTTGGTCAACTTTCTTTACTAAACACTATCAGCCATCCCCCATCACTACATCAGTTTTCCGCCCACTGATGCAATAGTTTTCTTTTTTATACCTCTTCCCCTTCCCAGGCTTGCGATCTTTACCATTCTTTTCAACTTTTTTCCGCCCTGAGCGAGGACGACGATTTTTGATAGAGCCTACGAGATGCTGGGTTTTTTGAAGCGCTTATACCCGATAAGGTGCTTGTTCGCGCGGCGTTCAGCAAATTTCCCAGAGGCCCTTTTAACCAGCATAGAACTTCCCTGGGCAGGGGAAACTTGTCTTTAACTTTCCCCCTCAAATTTCCCTTTGGGAAAAAAGTCTATTCCGTTTTCTATTCTTCAGTCTGATCCTGATACAGTTCAACTTCCAACACTATCCTTTGGGGCGTACAGACGGGGCAGAAGCTCTGATTTTTTTTGCCGTCGCCTGCCCAACATCCAGAGTCATTTTTGGGACCATCCAGGGCCGCGGCGCTGCAACACTTGTGCTTTTAAAACAGACCGCACGGTGTCTTTCCGCCAGTTCGTTTTTAAAACAGTTTCACTTTGAGTCCGAATATTATCTATGCCATTATCGCAAACGGGAAAAAAAGGGCCTTTTTGGGGAAACCGGCAGGAGACTCCCGGACGATTGCCCAACACTTGGGTGATATATGCCAATGCTCGGGCCCCTGAGCACCCATTTAATGATACGGCCATTCAGGAGCTTTGATGTCCCGGTCGCAGCCATCCGACTGTTCCCCTGATGATCGAGTCGAGCCTGGAGAATCGGGTTTATTTTTTGTATGGACCTTTGACCCCGGGGCTCAAGTATTACATTTTATGTTTTAGTATTTTCTTCCCATGTTAATTTATTTTAAAGTTTCATGTTTTGTTATATATTTACTGATGTTTCATTGTTTTTCATTTTTGTTTTTATGTGTTTTTGTTTACATTTATTTCGTTTTTCGTTTTTTCCAGATTTTCCTTAGATAGTTGGTAGGTCGTCCATTTTTGTTTTTTTAATTTGTCACCCTGTTGTTGTTTGTTTTAAGGCCTGTTGGTCGAAAGTTTTGTTTATCCACTGTTTTGATTTTGTAAAACAAATACTTTTTTGAAATTTTTCATTATTTCATCCTATGATTATACAAAGATTGTATTGTTTTTTTCCCCTTTTCTTCTGTAAAGTTCCATGATGTTTTTCAAAATGTTAAAAGACAATACAAATGCAGCCGTGTTCGACTTCCTGCCTATGTCAAAAAGTCTGATGTTATCACATGTTCTTACACTGTCATTTGATTACTATAAAGTTCTTTATGATTTATACTAAATGTTTGGAATCCCATTTCCTTTTTTATTTTCCCGTGCTCACACAATCAAATGCCTTTTTAGTAGTCAATAAAGCATAATAGATCAGATTATACTTAGATTTTTCAGACTCATGTTAAAACATGGTCACGTTTTTTTCTGCCCCAAAACCCAGCTTTTGGGGTTTTGTTGATATTTTTTTTTTTCATACAGTCTTCTAAATAATTTTTAATAAGATTTTGTGTGCGTGGTTTATCAATGCCACTGTTCTATAGTTGGTACATACTGGTGCCCCTTTTAGTATTGGGATAAATATTAATCTTTTTAAATTTCTTGCAACATTCCACATTTCTTATTTTCTATATAATATATTGCATGATATATTTGTATGCTTTGTTCTCCTTCAGTGATGATAAACTCTGTTGAAATATTATCACATCCTGGTGGTATTCCTGACTTAAGCTTTAATTGCT
Organism: Arion vulgaris; assembly: GCA_020796225.1. Classification (NCBI taxonomy): domain Eukaryota; kingdom Metazoa; phylum Mollusca; class Gastropoda; order Stylommatophora; family Arionidae; genus Arion; species Arion vulgaris. The sequence goes on from JADZMA010000871.1 coordinate 26,597, forward strand.
TATTCAACTTCATCTTATCATGTCAACGTCTCTATGATTATTTTGGTTATCCCTCATTTTTCTGTTTCCTTTTTAAATACATTTGTTGCAAATGTTTGTTTCATCTTGTTATTTTCTTCTTGCCTGTCAGAGCTGTCATATCATGTCTTTTATTTCATTTTAACTTGGTTTAAAGTTATGATCATTTCTTTTATTTCGAAACATTTTCTTTTCCTCTTCTTTTTCTTGATTTTTTTTCATTTAACTTGGTTTAAATGTTATGATCATGTCTTTTATTTCATTTTAACTTCGTTTAAAGTTATGATCATGTCTTTTATTTCCATTTTTAACTTCGGGTTTAAATGTTATGATCATTTTTTTATTTCATTTTAACTTCAGTTTAAAGTTATGATCATTTCTTTTATTTCATTTTAACTTCAGTTTAAACGTTATGATCATTTTTTATTTCCCTTTTAACTTCAGTTTAAAACGTTATGATCATTTTTTTTTTTCATTTTAACTTTCAGTTTAAAGTTATGATCATGTCTTTATTTCATTTTAATTTCGTTATAGATTTATGTCTTTTATTTATTTAACTTCGGTTTAAAGTTATGATATGTCTTTTTATTTCATTTTAACTTCAGTTTAAATGGGTTTTGATTGTTCATTTCATTTTAACTTCGGTTTAAATGTTATGACATGTCTTTATTTCATTTTTAAATTCAGTTTAAAGTTATGATCATTTCTTTTATTTCATTTTTAAATTGGTTTAAATGTTATGATCATTTTTTATTTCATTTTTAAATTCGGTTTAAAGTTATGATATTTCTTTTATTTCATTTTAACTTCGGGTTTAAATGTTTGATCATGTCTTTTTTTTCATTTAACTCAGTTTAAATGTTATGATCATGTCTTTTTTTTCATTTTAACTTCGGTTTAAACGTTATGATCTGTTTATTTTTGGGAAAAATTTTCTTTCCTTCTTTTTTCTGATTTTATTTAAACGTTTAACAACGACCCCACAGTTATTCGTTTTAATTTTTCTATGCTTTGTTTTATTTTTGTTAAGTTTTTCAAGTCACCATATTTTCCTATTTTGTTATTCCCGTGTTTGTGTTCCTTTCTGTTGTATTAACTTAAGTTATCATTTAAAATGAAAACCTTCGTTCTGTTTCATTTCTTTTGTCCCATGTTTTTGAAAGGACAACAAAAATATTCTAGATGTTTTAGAGCTAATTGGGTATAATTTTACCTGAACTGTCATCAGTACTTCAAACTGTTCTTCACCATATATCTCTGGTATTTGTTAACATCAAACCGTATCTGGTTTTTAGATTATCTAATTTCAGATATTACATTTTAGCATAATTATTAATAGTCTGATATCACTATTACAACCTGCTCTCTCGGAATCACAAGCAGAGATTTTTGAAAATCACCAGAAAGCACGACAGTGACACCTCCTTCATCTTATTATGTTCCATTTCCAAAGAATCCTGTCCAGCTTCATAGCACTCTGTGAGACATTGTGCATTCATCCTAGATAATAACAGAGGAATCACATACACTTTGGGGCACAGCTGTACATTTCATGATGTGAAGTAGAACTGTATGTATGCCAGAATGAATGGGAGTTTAAATGTTGGTGAGTATTTTGTCCGCCTGCAGAGTGTCAGAATTCCAGAAGAAGCTACGCCTTTGTATTCGTTTTGTTGAGTAATTTTAACTGAGATCAAATTGAATACAAATTGTTTTGTGCCATCAGGAGGGCTAGGGAAAAAATATTTTCTTTATTAAAATTCGATTTTCAAGTATTTTAAACCCAATATTTTATACTAACCAGATATGGTTCATTCCTTTTTTACAAAATTGTTTAGGTCTGTGGATCTCCCAAAAAGTTTCTATAAATCTACACAAACCTTGTTATTACGTGTTAGGAGTGATCTGAAATCTCTCAAGAGTTATATATGTTAGGGTCAATATCGCCATCAATCAGTAACATCCTATTGTACACAT
>JADZMA010000872.1:0-28580 GCA_020796225.1 Arion vulgaris
GTTTTTTTAGTGAGTCTTTCTTTGTATCTTCGCTATCATTGTTGGCCCCATAGCATTGTAGGATTGTGATGTTGTATGCTTCCCCTTTAGTCTGATCTTAATCAAGCGGCTGCTGATAGGTTTCCATTCTAACAGACACTTTTTCACGCCCTTTCTTAGGATTACTGCTACTCCTTCATGGTGTAGGTCATCGTCTCGTCCAGAAAAAAGGACTGTTTCACCTGTTGCAGTGGTACTTCTTCCATTTCCTGTCCATCTGCTCTCGCTAACCCCTAGGATATGTAGATTATATCTTCTCATTTCACTGTTATTTGTGATAGTTTTCGGTTTCGTACATTGTTCTTACATTCAGCATCAATTCTGGTCTTGGTTTTGGCATTCAGGACTTCCGTCCTCATGAAGTAGCTTCCTTTCGGCTTTCACCACTTCCAGTCATGTGAGTCAATGACTCTGGTAGCCCTTCATGCCCGTAGATAGGTTGTATGTTTGTTGTTGTTCCGTAACTTTAATTTTTTTAAAGGATGGGATCGTTAGTCTGGCCCAAAGACAAGCAAGACAAAGCACGAAAGACAATGTTGATAGGCAGTCAGGCAGAAAACATTCAAAACAATTATTTAAAGAAACCCAGAAAGTGAGTTCAAATACCTAGAGCAATTTTACTTTAGATGAGAAAAATGGATATAGAAATCAACATACGGTGTACAAAAGCAACTAGAAATCAACATATGGTGCACAAAAGCAACTAGAAATCAACATATGGTGCACAAAAGCAACTAGAAATCAACATATGGTGCTAAAGCAACTAGAAATCAACATATGGTGCACAAAAGCAACTAGAAATCAACATATGGTGTACAAGAGCAACTAGAAATCAACATACGGTGCACAAAAGCAACTAGAAATCAACATATGTGCAAAAGCAACTAACATCACTGATGACACACAAAGAGATACATGTAAGTACTAAAGAAACTCTCATGGGAACATTTTTTGACCAACATTTGCCTATCAATGTCAAATATGGTCCTCACAATAGCATCAATGTCAAACATGGTCGTCACAAGCTCATGTCACATGGTAGCTCACATAGCATCAATGTCAAACATGGTGCTCACATATGTCAAACATGGTAGCTCACAGTTCAAACATGGTAGCTCATCATGTCAAACATGGTAGCTCACAATGTCAAACATGGTAGCTCACATGTCAAACATGGTAGCTCACTGCATCAATGTCAAACATGGTAGCTCACAATAGCATCAATGTCAAACATGGTAGCTCACAATGTCAAACATGGTAGCTCACAATAGCATCAATGTCAAACATGGTCGCTCACAATAGCATCAATGTCAAACATGGTAGCTCTCTACAATTAGCTCAATGTCAAACATGGTAGCTCACAATGTCAAACATGGTAGCTCACAATAACATCAATGTCAAACATGGTAGCTCTGCAATGTCAAACATGGTAGCTCACAATAGCATCAATGTCAAACATGGTGCTCACAATGCATCAATGTCAAACATGGTAGCTCACAATGTCAAACATGGTAGCTCACAATGTCCAAACATGGTAGCTCACAATGTCAAACATGGTAGCTCATATGTCAAACATGGTAGTACAATACATCAATGTCAAACATGGTAGCTCACAATAGCATCAATGTCAAACATGGTAGCTCACAATAGCATCAATGTCAAACATGAGTAGCTACAATAGCATCAATGTCAAACATGGTAGCTCACAATAGCATCAATGTCAAACATGTAGCTCACAATAGCATCAATGATCAAACATGGTAGCTCACAATAGATCACAAACATGGTAGCTCACATGTAGCATCAATGTCAAACATGGTCGCTCACAATAGCATCAATGTCAAACATGGTAGCTCACAATAGCATCAATGTCAAACATGGTAGCTCACAATGTCAAACATGGTAGCTCACAATAGCATCAATGTCAAACATGGTCGCTCACAATAGCATCAATGTCAAACATGGTAGCTCACAATAGCATCAATGTCAAACATGGTAGCTCACAATAGCATCAATGTCAAACATGGTAGCTCACAATAGCATCAATGTCAAACATGGTGCTCACAATGTCAAACATGGTAGCTCTGCCAGCATCAATGTCAAACATGGTAGCTCACAATGTCAAACATGGTAGCTCACAATGTCAAACATGGTAGCTCACAATGTCAAACATGGTAGCTCACAATGTCAAACATGGTAGCTCACAATGTCAAACATGGTAGCTCACAATGTCAAACATGGTAGCTCACAATGTCAAACATGGTAGCTCACAATAGCATCAATGTCAAATATGGTAGCTCACAATAGCATCAATGTCAAACATGGTAGCTCACAATAGCATCAATGTCAAACATGGTAGCTCACAATAGCATCAATGTCAAACATGGTAGCTCACAATAGCATCAATGTCAAACATGGTAGCTCACAATAGCATCAATGTCAAACATGGTAGCTCACAATAGCATCAATGTCAAACATAGAGATCGCTCTCACAATAGCATCAATGTCAAACATGGTAGCTCACAATAGCATCAATGTCAAACATGGTAGCTCACAATGTCAAACATGGTAGCTCACAATAGCATCAATGTCAAACATGGTCGCTCACAATAGCATCAATGTCAAACATGGTAGCTCACAATAGCATCAATGTCAAACATGAGTGCTCACTAGCATCAATGTCAAACATGGTGGCTCACAATGGCATCAAGCCGGGGGCTTAAATTTGGGAAAACTTCCAAATGTCCAAAATGGTGCTCACAATGCATAAATGTAAAACATGGTCCCCAAAACAAACAGGGTGCCAAATGTAAACATGGTGCCCCAAATTCAAACATGGTGCCCCAAAATTCAAAACAGGGCCCCAAAGTCAAACAGGGTTCCAATGTCAAACATGGTAGCTCAAATTTCCATGGTGCTCCAAAATAGCATAAATTAAATAGGGGGCTCACAATATCAATGTCAAACAGGGGCTCACAAAATCAATGTCAAAATGGTATCAAATGTAAAAATGGGCTCAAAATTTCAAACATGGTAGCTCAAAAGCATCAATGTCAAACATGGTACCCCAAATTAAACATGGTAGCTCAAAATGAAGGGAAATTATAACAAGAACTAAAAAAAAAAAAAGTCGGGGGGTAAAACGAGAGATAAAAATAAAAATCGGACTAACTTTACAGGACTTAAAAACAACCAAAAAGAGTCGTCGATTTTAAAATTTTTTCCGTTCAGTAGTGAATCAAAAAGAAGATTCAAGATTTTTAAGATAAACAAGTCATGCAATTAAAAAAAGAATAAAGGTTAAAATTTTTGGTCATCGGATAAGAATACTGGTATTTTCTGCATAAAAAAATTTGTTGGACAAGCAACGATCCCCAAAAGAGGGGTGCTTCCCCAAGAAAACTTTGGTCTAATTCTTTTTTAAAAAGTAATGAAAAGGCTACAGAATACCCTTCCCATCTTCACTAACATTCTGAGGAAATTTTCGGAAGAGAAGAAAAAAGACAATTTATTTGTTTTAAAAAGCGTCGCGTCCCAAATGACAAAAATTTTGTTTGGGAAAGTTTTGTTCACGTAAAATTTTTTACCGCTGTTGTGACATTTATCTAAATCCGACCGGCATAAATTTTTGACTTGTCTATTTTATTTTTGGAAAAGTGTCCTTCATATTAATATGAGCACGGTCAAGACTGTCAACGGGGAGGCTGTTAATTTCCCGGAGATACAAACCTTTTTCACTTGTAAAAAAATTTTTTGTTCTTTTGGCAATCTTTACATACTCATACAGTAAAACATCTGTTGTGTCTAGACGACTACACTTAAAAGTAATTGACTAAAGGTAAGTGGAGAGTTTACAACACCAACAACAATTTTTACACAAATACATTTTTTTTTTATACTGTAAACCAATTGAGTTTTTTTTCCTTTGTAAATGTCGTTTGTTTTAAACAAAATTCAATTAGTTTTTTTGATGTAACATGAATATGTTTTAACAAATAATACCAATTGAGATTATTTTAGCATGTAACATTATAAATATAGATAGCAAAAATAATCCCAATTGAGATTATTTTATTTTAAAAGACGAATGTTTTAAAATAATAAATTGAGATTTTTTTGTTGTAACATGACATATATTTTAACAAATAATAAATTTGATTTTTTTTTTGTAACATGACGTTTTTTCAACAAATAATAAAATTGAGATTATTTTAGTTGTAACTGACGATATTTTTAAAAAATAATAAAAATTAAATTTTTATTTTTTAACAACGATATGTTTCAATAAATAAACCTAATTTATTTTTTTTTTAAATGACGATTTTTTTCCAGTTTTTCCCTTTATTTAAAAAGCATTTATTTTTTAATCTTTTTTATAAAATGATTTGCTGTTTGCTGTTGTTCTTTTGTTTTTTTATAAAAAAATTACCCTTTTTTTGATTATCGTTTGGGAACGTTAGATTTGGCCTTTTGGCCCAAAGCACAGTCAAATTTTGGGTTTTGATTTACCCCAGTATTTCGTAGACATTTCATCTCTGTCGTGACTAGTTTTCTTCTTCATTTGATATCACGTCCAGGTTTGGATGGTAGATAATGGAGGGGAAAAATTTTTGTTAAACTTTTCTTTTTGTTTTCTGGTAATTTTGAATTTTAAAATTAGGGCCCTTTGTCCTATCATTTGGTTTGCTTTGTTGCATCTTAAAGGGTTTTATTAGTTATTCACCCCAAGGGGTTTGGGAAAATTGGGGGGTAAATAATAGAACCCTGTTCCCACGCTTCGCAAGAGGCGACTAATGAGGTTTGGGCGTTGCCCCCCCCCCCGTAAAAAACACTAGATTCCAGAACGGAGAGCGAACCGAGTAAAGCTTAAATCGGGCCAAACGCCCGAAGTATCCCCGGCTCCAAAGGGGGTGAAGTTGATATAAAAAATGTTAATTCATGAACCAGTTTCCCCTGAAAAAATGGGGAATTTTGGTTTTAGTCTGGGCGTGATCCGAGAAGAGAAAGAAGTTTTTAAAAATTTATTAAAAAAAAATTCCAGACACAGGATTAAACCTTTGTTTATTTCTTGGGAAAATTTCCCGCCCCGCAGGATTTTTTGGCCCGTGGCTCTTCAGTTTTGTTGAGGGAAATTTTCGGGAAAATTTTTTAGGGGGCCCCCCTGGTTTAATGATGACCGCCATGTAAAATTTCGGGTGAAGATATGGAAACATATGTGTAAAGGGTGTAGGGTTTTTCGTTTCATAAACAAACTAAAAACATCGTATATTTTGCAAGCACTATTCGATCGAATCTGACCTGATTCTCTTGTTCGTTTTCTTCCCCAAAATGCATGCCCGCGGGGTTTGAACCCGGTACCCTTTTTTGTGATCGTCACTACCGCAAGCTACAGACTCACTTTTTTTATATAAATTTTAGATTCAAAATTGAATATGTCCCCACTCTAACTTTGCAAATTTTATGAGTGAATATTCCCGTATTTCTTCTTTTCAAAAAAGATATATTTAACTTTATTTGGTTTTATTCGCCCCATTATTATTCCGACGTGTATGAAAAACACGAAGTAATCTGCTTTTCCTGTACAGTTTGGCTTTAAACGGGCACAATAGATGAGTTCATTTGATGTCTGGTTTTTTTATTCACATTTCCTTTGTTGTTTTGCCCCAATGATGATAAGTCGGTTTCAAAAAAGGGAATGTCATAATTTATTTGTTCAAACACGACAAAACTGATAGCTTCGTTTACAGCCCTAATTTAGCTTGGGAAAGTCGTTTTTAAAAACAAACAAAAAAGTAAGAGGTAATGATCTTTTTTACAGTTTGTAAAAAAATTTTTGATCACATACTGGTGTATGGTGTGAAGTGTTAAGAGACTTTTCAGTACAGTTTAAAGGACAAGAATTGACTCAGTGCACGTGTTTGCCTAAATTGTTCAATCTCTCTGCAGAAATGACTGTCTCGTGCCGAGCTCCGTAGCTCCAGCCACAATCCTAGAATTTCTGGAAAAAGGACTCGTGAATCTAACGACGCTAGTCAAATAGTTTGACCCCATCGCCAGAGAGACCACTCCTTGCCCTTCCCATATCAATCTATCCAATCCCAAGTTTTAGTACAGTATTTTGAGGTAATCTTATTTTAAATTGCAGACAAGACAGACACAAACAATTTTTAAAAATAGATTTTTACAAGACATTAATCTTTTCTATATCAACATATGCCTATAAGACTTGAACACTCTTCATGGCAGGAACCCTAAAACGGTATGCAGGTTTCACACAAAATCGGCAGAAGCGCATCTCAGGTGGTTACCCTTGAATTCATAGAGAGCGGACGCAGAAGAAGAATATCCGAACACTTAGCATCAACCATGAAGCAAACCAATTCATGTATTATTTAAGAATCCTTAAAATACAACTGGTACAGAAAAGCAGAAATAATTAACAAATACAAGAATTAAATGTTACAGATGGTTAGTGAGAAAAATAGGACAAGAAAAAGTGTACTATTATGGTTCTATAACTTGCCATAAAGACTTGGAGAAGACAATCGTGGAATGGAATATATCAGGAATAACGAAGTGAAAAGTTATTTTAAAAATGGATAAAATGTGATGGACGAAATAAGAGCCATTTTGTGGTAGACATGTTTCATATGCATTATTTGTAGTTTTGTTCTATAAGTCTCATTGTAAATCCGACAATAGGAAATTGATGTAGTGTTTCTATTACCTTGATTTCCTCTAATATCTACTTATTTTGTGTAATAATTAATCTAACTATGAGTAGAAGTAGCATTTATATATATATATATATATCAATCAACTATGTGTTGCGTTATTCCTCTCCGCTCCTCGTGAAGTAAAGGGTCTCAACAGTTGTTTACCACTTTATCCCGTCTCTATTTTATTTATAGCTTAAAAGGATAGTCCAGCTTCCTTCAGTTCCTCAAGAAAAACAGTTCCGTTTAAGGACGTCCTCTTTTCCGTTTTCCTTGCGGGCATCATTCAATTGCTTGTCTAGTGATACTCGACTGTGTCTTCCGCAGGGAATACCCAGAGCCAATCATAAACTTATTATTAGTATTAAAGTTAGAGTTGGCCGTGGCATACCTACCAGGCTCACTATAAACTTATGGGCCTTCGGACTCATGTAAGAATTATGGGAAATCAGATCACAAATACACCACGTGACCTCGCATTTCAGTATTGTGTATATAGACGAATTCATTTTAAAATCAACACAAAATGCTAAATCGAGAAGTTATATTATCCAACAAGTTAAGTTTAAAAATAAGGAATATCAATATTATGACTATTTTTCCAATAAATAACCATTGACTCACAGAATTGGTAAAATTGCACAAAAGCTTGCAGTGTTCTATCAAACATCTATTTTTCAGCCACCTTTTTGATCTAGGTCAGGGAACCCCCACTCAGCTGCCTGGTCTAGTTACTTAGTATTGGCCATTGACCGACCAATCGCTATTTACTCCTCTTAAACTGGGTCATCATAAGTTCATTTCCTGTTCATATCCACAAGTCTGTATTTTGCAACTCTGTCATACCATCTCAGTCTTGTCATACCATCTCAGTCTTGTCATACCATCTCAGTCTGAGAATACGTTGAATACATCTGTTGACAAATGTTATATATATATATATTTAATTATACTGTATTCTAAGTTATCTGTAGGTTGTCCGTTGTGTGTTATTACTATTTCATTATACCACACCTTCGTGAATTCTATATTGAATCCTGCAAGACTGTCCTCTCCTGGGTGAGCTGAGAAGCAACATGTGGCACACCCAGTCGACCTGAAAACTAAGCTTGGGAAACCTGACAGACCTGAAGCTGACTGCCCAGTTTGTGGCCCAAAGGGTAAATTAAGCGCATGACCAGAGACCGCTGAAGAAGAAGAATAATTCTATATTTTCTTTGTTCTACTCAATATTCTGTTTAACCTTTATTAATACGTTCAAGATCACTAACTGTGTTCTGTTCCTTTCTGACAGATATTTTTCTTTAATATTTTTGTTTTAATGTTGTCCATGTTTGTTCTTATAACCAAAAATTGTTGCACGTAGTAAAAGCAAAGATATTATAGTATTCTTTTTTCCCCTTGATTCATAACACAAGTCTCTTAGTGTTTGTTTGTCCCGTTGTCTTATATTATACGTAACATATCTGACTGTCCAGTTTGTGGTGCACACAGTAAACTAAATGCATGACCAGAGATCGCTGAAGAAGAAGAAGAAGATACGTGACATGGTGAATATAATCGGTAGCACGTACTGACACTGTCAATGAATTCGTTCTAGTCATTGTCTCTACTCATTGTTCTAGTCAATGTTCTAGTAATGTTCCATTTTTTCGTCCCTTTATCTACTGCCAACATTGCAACGCTTTAGGTATGGTCGAAGATCAGTTTCATATCTAGTCAATGTCGTGCATCCTGAATGTGTGTGAAGTGAGTTTTAATTTCTGCAAAACCATGTTTATTCTTAGTTTAAACTTCTTTATAACATTTCTTGCTTTAACAATGAACATAGATATTCCAAAAGACACACCACAGGACAAGATCTTATCATTTAGAGTTGGGGTGGCCAGTTCTCATTTTAGACGTGTGGTGACCAGTTCTCATTTTAGAGGTGTGGTCACCAGCTCTCATAGAGGCGTAGTGACAGTTCTCATTTTATAGTTGGGTCACCAGTTCTATTTTAGAGTACTGTGATCAGTTCTCATTTTAGAGGTGTAGTGACCAGTTCTCATTTTAGAGGTGTGGTGACCAGTTCTCATTTTAGAGGTGTGGTGACCAGTTCTCATTTTAGAAGTTAGTTGACTAATTCTAATTTTAGAGGCTCGGTGACTAATTCTCATTTTAAAGTTAGGGTCATCAGTTCTCATTTTGAAGTTGTTATGGCAAATTCTCATTTTGAAATTGTTATGACCAGTTCTCATTTTGAAATTGTTATGGCCAGTTCTCATTTTGAAATTGTTGTGGCTTAGTTCTCATTTTAAATTGTTATGGCCAGTTCTTTTGAAATTGTTATGCCAGTTCTCATTTTGAAATTGTACGACCAGTTCTCATTTTGAAATTGTGTAGCAGTTCTCATTTTGAAATTGTTATGGCCAGTTCTCATTTTGAAATTGTTATGGCCAGTTCTCATTTTAAATTATTATGCCAGTTCTCATTTTGAAATTATTATGCCAGTTCTCATTTTGAAATTGTTATGACCAGTTCTCATTTTGAAATTGTTATTGCCAGTTCTCATTTTGAAATTGTTATGGCCAGTTCTCATTTTGAAATTGTTATGGCAGTTCTCATTTTTAAATTGTTAGACTAGTTCTCATTTTGAAATTGTTATGACCAGTTCTCATTTTGAAGGTGTTAGACCAGTTCTCATTTGAAGGTGTTATGACCAGTTCTCATTTTGAAATTGTTATGACCAGTTCTCATGATTAGAGGTTCAAATATAGAGATACTTGTCTTCTTAAATGCAGTATGCTTCACAATGCAGTATGCTTCACAATGGTATGTTCACAATGCAGTATGCTTCACAATGCAGTATGCTTCACAATGCAGTATGCTTCACAATGCAGTATGCTTCACAACGCAGTATGCTTCACAATGCAGTATGCTTCACAATGCAGTATGCTTCACAATGCAACCTCATGAGCAGGTTGTTCAACGTTGGTCGCATATATTGCAGGGACACCCTGTCAAGGTGCTGTCGCATCTATTGGAGAGCCTCTGTAAATATAATATATAGGGTTTCCTCACCAGTGGTTTTCAACCTATGGCTCGTACGCCGGAGCCGGCCCGATAAACAATTTTAACTGGCCCCGAAGTGTGTTAAACATTACTATACACTCCAACCTCTGAGCTAAACAAAATTAACTTAGGAAAAGCAGACACCTACATACACACAAATCTCCCCTTTTAACTAAAGACAAAATATATAATAAAGTGTCCTTAAAAATAATGACTTCAAATTTCTGAAATGTACAAGCAAAACAAGTGTTCCCGAAAACTCTTCTAGCGCATAAACCCGATCAGATGTTATAGAGACAGTATCAGTCTAAGTCTTTGATAACAAGACACTGAGAAGACGACGGTATTATCTACGATCGGCAAGTCTGAGAGATCAAAACAGTGATGTTGATTTGTAGGTGTAATCGATAAATGGTTAGGAGAAGAGGTGAGAAATTATGGAGTGGATGGATGGTAGTAAAGGAAAAGCTAAAAATGCTAATCATTTTTGTTACAAGTTACACAATATCATAGAAGCATCGGGCCGAATGGGTTAGAGCATGGCTCCCATGACGGTAACTCATGTTCAATTCACAGTAAGGTCGGATTTCTTTCTGTTGTGGTATAAATGAAAATCCGAATAACGCTTCGCGACGACTGCCCCTAGCATGCGCCATTACTTTCCCTCAGGCTCACGTCCCACCTGTCCTACATCGCCCTAAAAAGCGGTACTACAGACAGTAACGATACAAAAATGTCGTACTTTCCAGAAAAAAATTGATTATGGGATTATTTCTTAATTTTGTTTCGTGATAATCTTGTGCTAATCTTGATAAACATTAGCACTGAGGTTAGCTAAACACTGTCAGTTTTGGGATAAGATTGTACTGAAGTTCAAGCAAAACCTTCTCATAAAATCTGTAAGCTACTCATTTATAATTTATTGTCCATTTCTCTCTCTCTCTTTCTCAATTTTTCTCTCTCTTTCTTCTTTCTCTCTTCTCTTCTTACTCCATTATCATCCTATATTTTCTCCCCAGCTGCAGATGGATCCCCAATAAGCAATTAAAGCATGCAAAGAAATAGGTTAAAATGGTTAAATAGAATATTCACACCCGCTTAACAAAAAGAAAAGTTCCAGATGACTGGCAAAAATCAGTAATAGTCCCATTAGGGAAAAATAAAGGCAATAAAGAGAATGTAAAACATACAGAGCATTTCATATTAAGCCACACTGGTAAAATATACAAAAAATATTAGATCAGCGCATAAGACACATCGCTGACTCCAAATAACCCCTCACAGTTTGGATTTAGAAGAGGAGGGGGTGCACAGACGCTCTATTCACTTGAGACAACTGAGTGAAAAGCAATAGAATATAACAAAGAGCTAACTTATTATTCATCGATCGAAAAGGATTTGACAGAATAGATAGAAGTATTCTATGAAACACTAGAAACTATGGGATCAAGTGACAACTCTAGACAATATGGAAATATAAACAAATAGCCACAGTGTGATAAGAAAACAGAGAATGACAGACCATTGAAAAAAAATCGGGAGTAAGACAGGGTTGTGTGCTCTCACCTCCTCTCTTCAACATATATATCGACAGAATAGTGAAAGAGGCAGTGCGAAAAAGACCTTATTGACATAGACAACGATCACGACGACCAATTAAACAACCAAATCAACGAATTGCTTTTTGCGGACGACCAAAGTTTAATGTATGAAGATAAAGATCAGCTACAACATCACGAATTATTGCTTATAGCATGTAGAAGACAACTGAAAATCAACAAACAAAAGACCGAGACCATGAAAATCACAGAACACAAGCCAACAAACATACAAATAGATAAACAGAGTAAAGCAAGTTTCCGAAATTTAAAAATTTACACAGTATTTTTACAGAGGACGGAAAACTCGATAGAGAAATAGAGACAAGGTGTCAAAAGCAAATGCAGTGGCCTATCAGCTGGGGCCATTACTACAACTTTAAAGATCAAGATGGAAGTGAAAAGACAGATGATAAAAAGAATTTTCCTACCAGCACTTTGTTACCAGTGCCAAACATTTTTTCTCTTACAGCAACACATTACAGAAAGCTCACCAATGAAATGCTTGAGGAAGGCAGTTGGGGGGTCACCAGGAAAGACAGACTACGAAATGAGGACATCAGAAGCAGAGTGGGCAACTTCTGCACCGAATACATCGAAAGACAACAAATGCAGTGGTTTGGGCATTTAATGAGAATGAAATACAACTAACCACCAATAGCAGCATACAATAAAAAGAGATCAGGTACTGAGCTAAGGAAAGACCAAGAAAAAGATGGATAGACAATATCAAGACCACTACATAAACACGGATCAACACAACAAGGACGGGTCATCTGGCCTAGAACGCAAATTAAAGCTCCCATCCCTACGGTTAACGACAAGAGTGGACAGCCAACTACATCTTCCACCTGGAATAGACAATAGACTTTTTCTGTGCTTTGAAACGAATGAACTGTACATCTTTGGAGACCATCATTAAAAGATAAAAATGGAGGTGGATTGGGCTGTATGTCGTATTCCCGTAGGGGCATTCAGGACAGATCTCGATGGACAGCGGATGGGAAGAGAAGACCTGGACGTCCAAAGGAAACACGGAGAAGAACTGTGTAAAGAGAGCTGAAGAAGTGTGGCCTGACGTGGGAGACGGTTGGTCGCAGCAGAACAACCCGTGGAAGTCTCTGTGGAGCCTTTATTGTTAATGGGGACACAAAGAGAAATATAGAACTTGTCCCCCGTAATATTATTTCTATAATATATTAGCTTGCGTTTGTTTCTTCTTATTCTTCTCTCTAATACTGTTTTAAAGGGTTTTAAACTGAAGGATTGACTTCATTGCTGGTTTATCCCATATGGCTCGGGCCTCTAAGGGAAATGAACATCTCACCGGAAGTATTACACAAGCACGAACTCCGAGCCCAGCAATAATCCAGGGTCTCTGAAAAACTGCACTGTGAACAGACGGCGCGGTCTGGATTGAACCACGACCTTCGACTCACAAAACAAGGGCTTAACCACAGAGACCCCATCTAATACTGTATTGCCTCACGGCGTCACGAAAAACTTTTTTAAACGGATTTTTGTGAGCTAAAACAGTGTTTTCTCGATTTTTTTATATCTGGGCCCCCTTCTGTGGACTGCCTGTCCATTATCCATTGTATCAATAAATTTTCTTGGGACTCAGTGCTGTGTACCCATTTATCAATCATTCCTTGGATAGCTGTGTACCCATTTATCGGGTAAATTTTAGAGACCCTGTGTATCCATTGTAGGTAAATTGTCAGAATCCTCTTGTATCCATTGATCAGAGTAACATTTTAGAACCCCGTGTTTTATCCATTGACGAGAAAATTGTCTTAGAGACTCAGTGCTGTGTATCCATTGTATCAGATCATTTTTTAGAACTAAATTTGCTGTTATCCATTGTATAAATAACATTTCTAGAACCACGTGCTGTGTACCCAATTTCAATTTGTTTCAGAACCGTCTGTGTATCCGTATCAAAATTGTCTTAGACCCTTTTATCCATTTAT
Organism: Arion vulgaris; assembly: GCA_020796225.1. NCBI lineage: Eukaryota > Metazoa > Mollusca > Gastropoda > Stylommatophora > Arionidae > Arion > Arion vulgaris. The sequence goes on from JADZMA010000872.1 coordinate 13,381, forward strand.
GAAATTTTGTGGCTCGTGCTGTGTATCCATTGTATCAGGTTTGCCTTAGAGACTCACGGCTGTGTACCCATTGTTCAAGTAACATTCTCTTAAGTAGGGTTGTACCCATTTATCGGGTAACATTGCTTTAGGCTGTGCTGTACCCATTTATAAGTAGTTAAGAGACTCACCTGTGTATCCATTGTATCGAGTAACTTTATTAGAACCCCCGTGCTGTGTACCCTTTTATCAGATAACATTTTGGATCCGTCTTTTTCCATTGTATCGGGAAAACATTTGGGGAACTCTGTGCTGTGTATCCATTGTATCGGAAATTCCTTTTTAGAGACCCCCGGTGTACCCTTTTATCAAGTAACATTGTTTAGGACTCCTGCTGTGTATCATTGTTTTTAGGAAATTTTTTTTTAGAGACTCACGTCGAACCTTTTACAGAGTAAAAAACTCAAAACTAATCTGTGTACATTGTATAAAATCTTTTTTCCTTGAGGCTCACGTTTTACCCAACAAAAAATTGCTCTTAAGACTAAGTTTTATCCATTTATCAAACATTGTTTGGACTCCCGTCTGTGTATCCATTGTATAAATAAATTTTTTAGAACTCACGTTTTTACCCATTGTTCGAGAACATTTTTTGGCTCATTCTTTTACCCTTGTACAAAAAAATTGCTCTTAGGACCCGTGCTGGAAAATCCATTGTATCAAAAAATTGCCAGAGACCCCGTGCTTTTAAATCCATTGTATCAGGTAACATTTCTTGGGTATCTGTGTATCCATTGTATCAGGTAACATTTCTTAGAGACTCACGTGTGTGTATCCATTGTATAAATAACATTTCTTAGAGACCCCGTAAAATTTTCCATTGTACGGTAAATTTCTTTTGAACTCACTTCTTTATCCATTGTATCGGTAAATTGTTTGGACTCACTGCTTTTCCCATTGATCAGATAACATTGCTTTTAGAGACTCATGTCTGTATCCATTTGTATCAGAGTAACATTTCAGAGACCCCCGTGCTGTTTTCCATTGTATCAATAACATTGTTTAGAGACTCACCTTTACCCATTGTATCAGAAAATTTTTCTCTTAAGTCAGTTTGTATCCAATCGGGAAATTGCTTTTGAACCAGGCTGTGTATCCTTTTACAAGAAACTTGTAAATCACGTGCGGTATCTTGTATCAATAAATTTTAGGACTCACGTTTTGTTATCCATTGTATCAATCATTTCTTAGAGACTCACTGCTGTGTATCCATTTTCAAGTACTTTTTTAGAGATCCTGTGCTGTTATCCATTTATCAAGTAACATTTTTTAGGATACTTGCTTTTTCCATTGATCAGATAAATTTTTAAGACCATCGTGATCCATTGTATAAAATAAATTTTTTAGGACCCCCGTGCTGTGTATCCATTGATCGAGAACATTTCAGAGACTCGTGCTGTATCCATTGTACAAGGTAAATTGTTTAGACTCACTGTCTTGTATCCATTGATAGATAACGGTCTTAGAGTCACCTTCTTTTACCCATTTACAAAAAACATTGCTCTTGAGACCCCGTGCTGTTTCCATTTTCAAGAAAATTTTTCTTAGAGACTCACGCTGTGTACCCATTGTATCAGATAACATTCTCTAGAACTCTGCTTTCCCTTGTATCAGGAACATTGCCTTAGGGTCCGTGCTGTGATCCATTGTATCAGAAATTTTCTTTTAGCTCCGCTTTACCTTTTTACAGAAACATTTTTAAGAATTTTCCGTCTTTTTCCTTTTTATCAAAAATTGCTCTTAGAGCTACTGTGTGTGTACCCTTTTAGAGTAACATTTTTGAGACTCACTTTGTGTATCCATTGTATAAAATGTATTTTTAAGCCCTCAGTTGTGTATCCTTTATCAAATAACATTTCTTAGAGACCCCGGTTGTGTATCCATTGTATAAAAGGGAAAATTGCTCTTAAGACTCACGTTTTATCCATTGTTCAAATAAATTGCCTTAGGACCCTGCTGTGTTCCATTGATCGGGTAACATTGCTCTTAGAACCCTTTTTTTTACCCATTGTATCAAAAATTGCTCTTGGGGAACCGTGCTGTGTATCCATTGATAAAGGTAAATTTCTTAGAGACTCACGTCTGTTTTCCATTGTATGGGAAATTTTTAAGACTCATTTGATCCATTGTATCAAAAACATTACCAAGACTCACGTGTTGTATCCATTATAAGAAAATTGTTTTAAAACTTTGTGTTTTCCTTTTATCAAAAAAATTCCTTTAGAACTACGTGCTGTGTATCCAGTATCAATAACATTTTGAGACTCACGTGGTTACCCATTGTATCAGATAACATTTCTTAGGCTCGTGCTGTGTTCCATTGATCAGAGTAACATTCTCTTAGAATCACGCTGTGTACCCATTGATAGAGTAACATTGCTTTTAGAGCCCCGTGCTTTTATCCATTGTATCAGAGAAACATTTCTTAGAGGCTCAGGGCTGTGTATCCATTGTATAGATAACTTGTTGAGACCTGCTGTGTATCCATTGTATCAGAGTAACATTGTTTTGAACTACTGTCTTTTATCCTTGTACGAGAAAATTGCTCTTGGACCCCGTGCTGTTATCCATTGTATCAGAGAACATTTTTAGAGACCACTGTCTGTTACCCTTTATCGGAAACTTTTTTAGACCCTGCTGTGTACCCTTTTTACAAGAAAATTTTTTAAGACCGGCTTTTATCCATTTATAGGTAACATTTTTAAGACTATGCTGTGTATCCATTGATAACATTGCTCTGAACTCTCTTGTACCCATTTACAAAAAATTGTTTGAGACTCACTTCTGTTTCCATTGTATCAAGTCTTGCTCTTAGAGACCCCGTGCTGTTACCCATTGTATAAAAACATTGCTTTTAGGACTCATTCTGTGTATCCATTGTATCAATAAATTTTTTAAAGACCCCGTGTTTTACCCATTTGTTCAGAGAAATTTCTGGGACTATTTTACCCATTTATAAAAATTGTCAAAGAGACTCATGCTTGTATCCTTTTATAGATAACATTCTTTTGGACCATGCAAACCATTGTATCAAAAAATTTTAGGCCAAATTTTATCCATTTTCAAACATTCCTTAGAGACCCGTGCTGTACCCTTTTGTATCAATACATTTAGAGACTCACTGTGCTTGTATCCTTTTATCGGGAAAAATTGCCTTAGAACTCATTAATTTTACCCATTTATCAAAATTGTTAGAACTCCTTTTGACCCATTATAAAATAACTTTTGAGACTCACGTGCTTTTACCCATTATCAAAATTTTTTTCTTAGAACTCACTGTCTTTACCCATTGTATCAAGAAAATTGCTCTTAAAGACCCCTGTCTTGTACCCATTTAAAATAAATTGTCAGAGACCCCGTTTTTATCCATTGTATCAATCTTGCCTTAGAGACTCCTTTTGTGTATCCATTGTATCAATCATTGTTGAGACCATGCTTTTACCATTGTATCGGGAAAATTTTGAGACTAGTCGGTATCCATTTTCAATAACTTGCTTTTTGAGACTCGTGCGTTTTCCATTGTATCAAAAAATTGCTCTTGAGCCCCACGTGGTTTTCCATTGTATCAAAAAAACCCCTTAGAGTCCTTTTATCCATTGTATCAGGGGTTTTTCTTGAGATCACCTGTTTCCCATTGACAGAGTAACATTCCCTTTTAGAGACTCTCTTTTACCCTTTTACGATAAATTTTTTAAGACTCACTGTCTGTGTATCCATTTACAGGAAAATTGCTCTTAGAACTACGTGCTGTTATCCTTTTATCAATAAATTGCTTTTAGAGACTCACGTCTGTTCCATTGTAAAAGGAACATTGCTCTTAGAACTCACTTTGTTCCATTGTATCAATAACATTGCTCAAGACTCAGTTTTTGTACCCATTTATAAAATAAATTTCAGAGACCAGTGCTGTTATCCTTTTATCAATTTCCTTTTGGGGTATTTTGTATCCATTGTATCAAACATTGCCTTGAGACCACGTGTGTATCCATTGTATCAAGTCATTGCTCTTGGAGACTCACGTGCTTTATCCATTGTTTTAAAAATTTTTGAGACTCCCGTGCTGTGTACCCTTTGTTCAGAGAAAATTTTCTCTTAGAATCCTGTCTGTTTCCATTGTATCAAAAAAATTTTCTTAACCCCGGCTGTGTATCCTTTATAAAATAACATTTCTTGGGACCATGCTGTGTACCCATTTATCAGGTAAATTTCTTGAGCCCTTGCTGTGTACCCTTGTATAAAGGTAAATTTTTGGACCAGTCTTTTATCCATTTTAAAAAAATTTTCTTAGGGCTCTGCTGTGTATCCATTGTATCAGAGTAACGTTAGAGACTCACGTGCTGTATCCATTGTATCAGATAAATTGTTTTAGAGACTCCGTCTGTGTACCCATTGTATCAATAACTTGTTGAGTCATGTTGGTTCATTGTATCAATAACGCTCTTAGAGACTCAGGCTGTGTATCCTTTTTCAGATAACATTGTTTTGAACCTTTTAAATCCATTGTATCAAAACATTGCCTTGAGACTCACTGTTGTATCCATTTTAAATAACATTTTTTTTGAATGTTTTATCCATTGTATAAAATAACATTTCTTGAACCCCTTCTTTGGTAATCTGTTTTTTTGCGTTTGGAGTTCAATTTTTGATAATCCCCCCCAGCATCCTCAAATGTTTCGGCCCCTAATTCTAGACTCTATCAATTTGGACTCTTCACACAACGTATCTTTTTTTTTTACATAATTTTATTCTTTGCTTTCTTTTTTTGCCAATTTAATCCTTTTATATGGATCTTTGTAAAGAACTTATTTCCATTGGTTTGAGGCCCAAACCCATAGATTTACACTTTGGACAGGCACCCTTTTTAACAAACCCCCTTGTGCCTTACACTGTCAGGTAAATGGTTCTATTTTTTCTTTTAAAAACCCAAATGGGGTCCCCTGGGGGAAATTAAAAAAAAGGTAAATGCGAACCTTTCCAAGTTGATTTTGAGAATGTATGTAGAAACACGAAAGTCATACTTTTTTTCTTTTTTCTTTTATTTCATTTTTTTAACATTTGTTCTCATTTATTTCTTTTTTAAACATTTGTTTATTATTTTCATTTTTTAAATTTGTTCCTTTTTTCCATTTTTGTAACATTTTTTCTCTTTATTTCTCATTTTTTTTAAATTTGTTCTCATTATTTCATTTTGTCATTTGTTCTCATTATTTCAAATTTTTGTAACATTTGTTTCATTATTTCTATTTTAAATTTTTCTCATTTTTTCCCTTTTTTTGAATTTTTCCCTCATTTTTTCCCTTTTTTTAAACCCTTTATTCTCATTATTTCATTTTTGTTTTTCTTTCATTTTCTTTTTTTAAATTTTCTCATTATTTCTTTTTTTAAATTTCTTCCATTATTTCTCTTTTTTGTAAATTTTTCTCATTATTTTCTCATTTTTAAATTTTTTCCCATTATTTTCTTTTTTTAAAATTTTTCCCCATTTTCTCATTTTTGTATTTTTCATTTTTTCCCCTTTTTTTGTAAATTTCTTCTCATTATTTCTCATTTTTCAATGAAAAAAATCTTGCATATCCTTCATGACGTTGCCATTGCCCAAAGTAAACGAATCTTGATTTTCTTGCCACTATACGTTCGTATTTTGCCATTCTTTCTGAACGGTGGGGTCTATTTTACCTTCCTAAAATCACGTAAATTTTTAATGCCGTGGTGTGTGAACCAGGTATCTTGAGTTGTGATTGGAGCTCTACACTTAAGTTACAGACACTTTGCACTATGAATCTTTAAATTGATGGGTTTTTGATATGTGCGTTTCTGTTTTCAAATAGTATTTCCCCCTCCCCTTCATTGTGAGCATGATGTCTCAAAAATGTCTCCACGGACTTGAACGACGTTGTTCTTTTCACCGCGAGTCGTTAAAGTTTAAAATTACATTAAATCCGCAACGTGAACGCTCTCTGAACAAACTATGAACAGTGAAATATGTATCCTTCGTCTATTTAAAGTATTCTATGTTTGCGTGTATTAGCTGGGAATGAATCGTCAATATAATACATTTATTGCACAGAAATTTTTTAAATAATATTATATGTGTGCGTGATGATGCTTCAAGATATAGAAAGTAAGTTGAATGCATTGAAAAATAATGAACATAAAATGGGTTGAATTCAAGAAAGTGATAAAATCAGAGAAATGTATGGTTAACCACTAGGGCCCAACTGTTATAAGATGGAGAAGATGGAATATGTTGGAACACATTGAGAAGATGGAGATATGTTGGATACACATTGAGGAAGAAATAATGAAAGAATACCAGGGAGACACATGGGAGGCAAGGGTTCAAGAAGAGGACGTCTAAGGTAACCTGATCGAACTTTGCTGAGGGAGAAACATCGGACTCAATTTTCCCTGGAAGAGACTGGGGGAGTTGACAGGACAGACGGTATAAAAATTATTTTGAACCTATAACGTATAACATTACAAAGGAATATGTATATATATATATAAATTGATGATGTTTGTATATACACTTAATATTGTTGTAATATTCTATGTGTATGTTGTTTTCAAATATATGTATTCATATGTATAAATGTATACATGAGCTTACAAGATGTCAGACAGAATCATCTATTATTACTGAAGTATGTTTGAATATTAACATATGTATAAATGTATACATGAGCTTACAAGATGTCAGACAGAATCATCTATTATTACTGAAATTGTTTGAATATTAACATATGTATAAATGATCATGAGCACAAGATGTCGACAGAATCATCTATTATTACTGAAGTATGTTTGAATATTAACATACGTATAAATGTATACATGAGCTTACAAGATGTCAGGACAGAATCATCTATTATTACTGAAGTGTTTGAATATTAACATATGTATAAATGATACATGGCTTACAAGATGTCAGACGAATCATCTATTATTACTGAAGTTGTTTGAAATTTAAAATATGTATAAATGTATACATGAGCTTACAAGATTAGACAGAATCATCTTATTACTAAATATGTTTGAATATTAACATATTATAAATGTATACATGACTACAAGATGTCAGACAGAATCATCTATTATTACTGAAGTATGTTTGAATATTAACATATGTATAAATGTATACATGAGCTTACAAGATGTCAGACAGAATCATCTATTATTACTGAAGTATGTTTGAATATTAACATATGTATAAATGTATACATGAGCTTACAAGATGTCAGACAGAATCTCTATTATTACAGTATGTTTGAAAATTAGTTGAATGCATTTAAAATAAATATCTGCGAAAAAATACAAAGGACGAATTAATGGAAGTGATAAATCAGAAATTTCTGGAAACCACTAAAACAATTGATATAAAAAAAGGTTTTTTTTTCCTAAATAATCTCGAATTCTTCTTCTGTTCGCCCTTATAATTCAGGGGGTAGTCGGCAATTGTTCTCTTCTGACTGATTTTGCGTAAACCTCTTTCCTTATTATAAGTGTGCCCGCCATATGGCGTGCTTCTCCGTCTTAGAGCCCTCCAAGTTAAAAAGTGCTTCGCTGTTGAAGCGGAAAATCAGTCCAAACATCACCTTCCCTTCACGACATCTTCTCACTGTCTCCAAGATTACGCCGCATTTTGTCCCTTCCGTGTCTAATACATTAGCGTATGAAAATTTTAGTATGCGTCCGTGCGTGAGTGAGTGTGTGTATCTGTAAAATAAAAACACCCCCATTTGCATGTATGTGCTATAGACTGACAGATAGAAGTGAAACATACCGTTTACGATTGTAAACGTTTAACAGATGTCATAATAATAAGCGAGAATAATATCATTTTCAACATTCCTGCATCTATTATTAAATTAAACGATATGGTTTGTATTGATGGGACATTTAAACCATTTTGAATCACCCCACTTTTTGGGGTATATTTTATATTGATACCATCAATTTGGGGTTCCCTGTCTTTTGTTAGGGAACCATATGAGATTTCTTTTCTGTGGTGTTAAATGGGATAAAAAATATTTGTTTTTTAAAACATGAATTTTTCAGAAATGTTTCTTGATGTTCTTTTGTAAAATGTTTTATTTTCCCTTTTTTTATCCAGTTTACTTTAAATATTTTACAATTTTTTTTTTTTTTTCAAATACATAATAATTAAAAAAAATTAAGGTACAAACAAATGAGTTTTTTATTAGTTGAAAACCAAATATAGTCATTTTTAAACTAAATAAAAAGATAATGGGAAAAAAATGATATCTGTTTCTATGTTTTGTTGGGACTTTTTCAATCAGATTTTGAAAATTTGACAATATATCTTTGGGAAAATTTATTTGTTCCAAACTTGTGATGATTAAGTAAATATTCCTGGTTTTTGCCCTATATCCTTCCGGTTTCAATTTATTTTTTGAGACTAGAAACATTTTTAAAAAAACACAAGGGGAAAAAAGGTCAGGAAAAATCAGTAAATGTAAACAGTTATCTAAGGAAACAGCTACAGGATTAAATCCACATACCTTGAGCAACAGAGACACAGAAGGGGGAAAAATAAAAGGGATTTTTATGTCTTTTCGAAAAACAAAAAAGCAAAAGGGAAAAGTTTAGCATTGAGGATAGGAAATCAAAGGGATCAAAAAAAAACAAATGGAAACCCACGAAACAAACAGACCCTCATAAAAAAATTCACGTAGAACAAAGGGGCTGAGATTGTTGATGAGATTTCGCAGGAAACCCAGAAAGAACCAGATACCAGTAAAAAAAGAGCTAAAAAAAAAGACGATGGGGGGATAGGCATACATTGAAAAACCCGACCTGAAGCACTGGAACAGAACTGTTTGGGAATCCGGAAAAAAGGAGTGGGAAGGGCCGCGACCCGGGAAGAGAAAGTTTATATTAAAAAGGGTATATAAAACATGGACAGAATGGAAAGGGGTAAGAGAGAGGAAGATGGGTTTTTTTAAAAACCTTTCTGTTGGGAGTTGAAAACCGTGCCTAGGGTTAAAACCTGTGCTCCGGGGGTTGAAAACCTTGCCCGAGGGGTTGAAAACCGGCTCCTGGGGTTTGGAAAAATTTCCCAGGAGTTGAAAGGGAAGAAGAAGAAAAAAAACCCGTTTTTTATTTTTCAAAAATCGGGGGGGCTGGGGTCGCATTGGTCTACAAAACTCTGTCCGGGTTTTGCATCATCTAATGTTGACTTTTCCGTGTCATGAAGTCAGGCTGTCAAAATTTTTCTTTTTGTGTTCTTCCCTCCCTTTTTTTTCCTGCTGTACTAAGTATTCAAAGCCCCTTTTCACTTGCCCAAAAAAGTGATATTACCTTTCTTTTTTTTTGAAAATTAGTTTTCTCGTGTCTTTCAAAAACCCCCACATTTCATTTTAGCGACCATGGTATTCTCCCCATTCTTTTTAAAAACCCCAACCCCTTGGCATTCAGAGATTTTTCCTTCTGTTTGTCGTAGACTGGTGGGGTTCACCACACATATTTTTTGTTTGTATCTAGAAAATTTTTTTTCGACCCGGCATGGGCTAAAGCCCCCGGCTCGGTGTCGGACCCCCCCTTCGCCGGTGCCCAAACACTTAAACTGGGAACCTGTAGTTTCTCCGTCCGCGGGTTGAACCGGCCACAGAGGACTAGTCCCAATGGCCCAACTCCGGGGCACGGGGCCCTCCATAAAAGTGAAAAAACCCACAATGGTATTTTTTGAACCGGACATCCCACACATATTTTTATATTTGTTACTAAAGACATAAAGTCCAAACAGTGATCGTATTCTAACCCTTCCAGGAAAACAGCGGAAAACATGGCCGATGATACGTGATTTTCCCCAAAAAAAAAACATAACCCCTGATGCAAGTGCATTTTCCAAATATAGAAAAATATCCCTTTTAGGGGTAAAAGTTTTTTCAACATAAAACTAGACACTTTTTTAAAAGTGCCATTTTTCCCAAATAAAAAATTTAACGTTGGGTACAAGCCATTTTTCAACATAAAAAAAAACATAGACACTTTGGGGTGTTCATTTCCCAAATATAAAAATAGACCGATTAAAATTTAAATTTCGCATATACAAACATAGACCTTGTATTCAATTGTTTCAAATATAAAAAACATAAAAATTTTTGATTAAAGTTTTTAAAAAGAAGAAAATAGAGAAGATACAAGGGTTTAAATATAAAAGGGGAACCTTGTTGGAAAGTCGTTTCAAATATGAAAACATGACCTTTGATCAAGTAGTTTCCAACATGAAAAATGACGTTTTTTGATACAAGTCGTTTCCAAATATGCAAACGTAGACGCGTTAGTAAAAGTCGTTTAACATTTAAAAATAGCCCTTGGGTACAAGTTCTTTTAACATTGAAACATAGACCTTGTTGGTACAAGTTCGTTCCAAATATGCAAACATAGACGCTTGTATGATAAAAGTGCTTTTCCCAACATATGAAACATAGAGGTTAGGTAAAGTGCTTTCAAATTAAAACATGAGCTTGATTCCAAGTGCGTTTCAAATATACAAAATGACGTTTTATTAAAAGGGTGCTTTTCCCAAATATAGAAACATGCGCTTGTAGATAAGGCGTTTCAACATAGAAAAATAGCCCTTTGTTGGGGAAAATCAGTTTCAAAGTAAAAAATAGCCCTTTTAAAAGGGGGTTTTCCCAAATATAGCAAACATAAAAGCAGTAAAAGCATTTTCCCAACATATAGCAAACATGCGCGATGGTATAAGTGATTTTCACATAGAAACATAACGCTTTTTGGGTCAATTTCATTTTCCCCAAATATAAAAAACATAGATTTATGGTAAGGGGTTTTAAAAAATATACAAAATGACGCTTGGGGTAAAGTGCAGTTTCCAACATAGCGAAAGAGCGCTTTTTGGTGGGTTTTCCCCAAAGATGAAACATAGACCTATGATCAAGTGCGTTCAACATATAAAAAACATGACCTTTTGATAAAATGCTTTTTCCAATATATGAAAGTAGACCTTTGATAAAGGCAGTTTCAACTTTCCAAACATGACCTGTTGGCGGTTCTTTTTCCAAATAGAAAACAAGACGTTGTAGGGGTTCATTTTCCCCAATATAGCAAAATAGATTGTTATAAAAAATTTGATTTCCATATAAAAAAACATGACCTGTATGGTAAGGGGCATTTTCCCAAAATTTAAAAAAAACATAACGCGGGGGCGGCATTTTCCCAAAAGTATAGCAAACATGATAAGTGCAGTTTCCAACATATAGCAAATATAGACTCTTGTATGATAAAGTGCAGTTTCCAACATATAGCAAACATAGACGGCTTGTGGTACAGTTCAGTTTCAACATATAGAAAACATAGCACTTGTATGTGCAAGTTCAGTTTCAACATATAGCAAACATAGACGCTTGTATGATACAAGTTCAGTTCCAACATATAGCAAATATAGACGCTTGATGATACAGTGCAGTTTCAACATATAGCAAACATAGACTCTTGTAGATACAAGTACAGTTTCCAACATATAGCAAACATAGACGCTTGTATGATACAAGTGCAGTTTCAACATATAAGCAAACATAGACTCTTGTATGAGTACAAGTGCAGTTTCAACATATAGCAAACATAGACGCTTGTATGATAGCAAGTTCAGTTTCAACATATAGCAAACATAGACGCTGTATGATACAAGTGCAGTTTCCAACATATATGAAACATAGACTCTTGTATGATACAAGTGCAGTTTCAACATATGCAATACATGACTCTTGTATGATACAAGTGCAGTTTCAACATATATGAAACTATAGACGCTTAGGATACAGTGCAGTTTCAACATATAGGGACAAAACTTGTCAGTTGAGCTCAAAACCGGACACGGTTTCCGGGTGTGCTATCGTGAATGGAAGCAATCAACTTATTAATGTTGGAACATCTCAAGTGTTTGCAGCACTGATTTCTCGTTTCTTTGCGCATCAACGATCGTTCACAGATGGACAGAAAGGAATTTTTTTCCCGGGGTTTTTTGTCGTTAGTGGGATGAAGGGAAGGAAAAACGGGGGGGAAAATTTTAACTCAAAGCCACCCGAGACCAGACATTTTTTCATACGGATGTCAAAATCTTCTGCACGGATTTAGTAAAAAGACGTTCACCATTGTGTTATTTTATGTTATTACTTTGCAAGGGGTCACTTCCCAGCATCACACATCTGTTTCGTCACCCCGGGAAAAAGCGCAAAATAGGCGTGAATATCCCACATGGGTAGGGTTTTTAAGATGGTTAAACCCCACGCTTTTTTCGAAAATGTTTTTTAAAACTCTTTAAAAGGTAATTAAATGGGAAATTATTCCCCGGTCCAAAGTTCCTTTTCACTGGGCACACCCCCCCCCACCAAAATTTTTTCCTTTTTTTTTTCTTCGTTTGTATGGGGAACCCGAAAATTTAAGAAGTTGTGGATTTAATCAAACGGTCCGTTTTGAAAATGCAGCGGGATTTTAAATTTGTTAGAAATTTAATACTTTGAAGATCGTTTCCCCCACACCCCTTTGGGGACATCTCAGGGTAAAACACAAAGATTGAAAATTTAGGTCGTAAGATCCAAAGACAGAATTGAAAATAAAGACAATGAAATCTTTTACTACCTGGTGATTTAAAAAAAAGGGTGAATGAATTGGGAAAAGTAAAACAGCAAAAATTGCAGGGTTTTTTGAGCCAAAGATTTTCAAAAATGATCATTGATAAATTTTTTTCCCCCCCAGCGTGTTCGTGGGGGGAACGGGTGACAACCCCTGTGAGTGTGGGTTAACCGCGGCTGGCAGAAAAATCCGGTTCTCCCCGATTTACGGTGTTGTGGGACCAACCGAAATTCGATTCCATGGCACCGAGCCGGGCTGAAATGCTCAAATGTTCTGGATAGGGGAAAAAAGACAAAAAAAAAAATTTTATATATAAAAAAAAGTTGAATGTCATTTATTTTGTTTTTTCATTAATAGAATATCTGGGAATTTCGGACTTGAAATTTAAAAAAGGGTAGCTTTATAGATGGAAGATGTAAAAAAGATTGGACTGTTGGTTGTCTCTATATCTAAATTCCCCAACGAAATAAATGGTCGAAACTTAAATGAAAAACGGAACCCTTTTTTTCCACCGGTCCCTGTTTAAACGATGATGAACCCAATTTTGCCAATATTTGAAGCTATTTTTGGGTTTTTTAAAACTTGGATGACCGAATGGATTAATTTAGCCCGATGTCAGAGTGGGTCCGGTTCAATTAGGGGAACCAAAAATTTTTTTAATGTTATTTTTATTAACACACTTATTTTTGATGGTTTTTTAAAATTTAAAAATTAATTTTCCCAAATTTTTTTTTTTATAATTTATTTATATTTTTTTTTAACCCAAAGAGGGGAATTTTAATTTTTGTATCAAGAAAATTTTCCCCCCCAACGGGGAAAAATATTTTAATGGAAATTATTTTTAAAAAAAGATGTTTTTTAAATTCAACTCACTTTTGGGGAATTTTAAAAAAATTTTTTCAAAAACTATCGGAACCAAAAGTTAAATATTGGGAAAGTTTAAAAGAAAATAAAAAAAATGGGAAGAGGAGGAAAAATTTAAAAAAAAGCGAGGCGGATGTAAAAATTCAAAACAAAAAATATCAAAAAGGGGAAAAAAAAAAAATGTAATTTTAAAAGGGGTAAGAAAGATTTTAAATAAATTCCCGTGGAAGAACGGGGCCTCAAGAAAAAACAATGATTTTTTTAAATTGAAATGACACAATAAAATAGTTTCTGGGAAATTTTCTTTTTCGTAGGGCAGAGTTTTCTTAAAAATCTTTTATTCCCTCTGCTCGTCGAAGGATGCAGCCTTTAAAATTTTTCCATTTTCCTGGTCTCGTCTCGGGAAAGGGGAAACCAACGTTATCTTCCCTTTTCCGGTCTCTCTTCGTCGAACACATCCAAAAGTTATCTTCCTCTTTTCCTGTTTCTGCTCGTCGTAAGAAAGCGTTAAAAGTTACTTCCACTTCTGTCTCTCTGATCGTCGAAGGACAGCCTTAAAAGTTATTTTTTTTGGTCTTCTCGTTTTTTTAACCCTTTTTCCAGGATCTCCAGCATCTTTCATTTCATCAAGAAGACTTCATCTTCTCTATGTCTGTTTAGAATGTCCTTTTTTCCTTTTTCTCTTGCGGGTTCCCTAAAGAGAATGTCTACACCCTTGACTGTTTTTCCCCATGGTATACTACCTTCTTCTTCTTCTTCTTTGACACTCCATATCAACCCTTGTTATCACTTTTTTTATTTGATGTGATCTGAGCCTAAGAGCGATTGTAAGTTGTGCCATTTATGTGTCTACATGTGCATCAATTTCTGCTCTGCTTTTTATGTCTAGGGGGCTTCCTAGGCCCCTACCTCAGTCGCCTCTTAGACATGCCTTGTAGGTTCAGTGTTAGTATTCTTACTCCACTGAGGCCCTGGCAACACACGCGACCACAAACATACCCCCCATACCCCATGAAAACACAAACATACCCCATAACATACCCCCATGAACACAACCCATAACATACCCCCATGACATGAAATACCCCCAATAACATCCCCTTGACACCCGACATACCCCAGACACTGAATACCCCATGAACACAGACTCCCCATTAAAACAACTCCCCTGGGAAAACACTTCCATGAACACACAAACATACCCCAGGAACAACAACCTTTCCCCATACACAAACCTACCCGGAACCAAAACATACCAAACGTTTATGCTGTGATTTGGGTATGCGCGTTGTGAGGAACAAACACACACATATAAAAGCACACACTTCCACCAGACCATAAACCGTACCCTTTTCCGTCCCCTTCCTGTTGTTTGCACTTCAGACTTGAGCATTGTTACAAAAAATTTTCTCCCATCCCCCCACCCATCCCATCCTGCACACGGCGTCATATTTGCATTGAAATACCGCTCTTTTAGTAATTTACTACTTTTTCAGCGCAGTCCCTGAGTAATATACACAAGTCAGATTGTGTTTTCGATCGAATCGATGAAACAGGTGTAACAATTTTTATGAAATATTATTCCCTAAATAAAACCGATTTTTCACGTAGTAACATATTCACGATCTGGACAATTAAAGGGTTATATGTTAAAAATTTTTTTAACGAAAATTTTTTTC
>JADZMA010000873.1:0-28559 GCA_020796225.1 Arion vulgaris
CAGCGCTACTGGCTGATAAACCCAGTTCAGGTTGACCATCAACCGACTCGATGTTTGCAGAAAACAAGTATGCAGTTGGTGTTAAAATGAAGCTGAGAACTGCATCAGGAAGGTGTGTGGAAACCAGTAATGGCTGTCCTACCTGTAAAGTCAACCTCTGTAAGGGAAACTGCTTTGCAGCCTTTCATTTAGACATTTATGAGCAACAAAACGAATATACATAAGCAAAGCATACTTTGGGTATTGTCATCAAATTTTATTTCTTCACTTGTATAATTTTTCTCATGCAACTTACATGATATTAATAAAATGTATGTTCATAACATAGTACCTTGTCCATTTACCTGTACATTGGACATTAAATAATCAATATTGATTAAAATTTGAATTTGTTATGAATTTTATTTCACAAACACTTCTCATTGTTGTGGAGTTATTTCCTTGCCATGGATTTCAGTAGCAAGTTTTCTGAAGGGCTGGGAATAAGAGGTTAATACAAATCACACAGAGTAGTTGAAATGGTCGATATGGAGCATTCGAAGAAGAAGACTCCAACTTCAGAGGTACGTGTTAAATTTAATAAACTTACTCTCTTCTTCTGCTTCGCGTTGTTCTTCTATGCTACCAATTTAATTAATCATTCTTATTGTAATATGTAATTGCTCTTTGACAAGAATGACTAACGTTAAATGCCTGTTAGTAGGCCCCTACTTGTGCATGGTACCATACATGTGTAGGCCAGGGCTTGTGTTAAACTTACTTATTGAATGGGATCTTGTAAGTTTCCTCCATGTCAACAATATTCATGTCTAAAATTTGCAGGTTTGTAAAGAGGATGGTTTTCATCTCATCTATCACTTTAGGATCGGCTACCATTTCTGAAAATATCACCAAAGAATATGCAAGATAAAGGAAGTATCATTATAAATGAACATTCAACATTTAAATAACTAATTAAATTTCAGATGATGCATAATGGCACTAATGAAAACAAAAAAGTGCTCTTATAAATATAAATCTACTAGCTGTATGTTTGAAAGAAACACCCAAAATATGGAAATGGATGAAATATGAAAAAAGCAAACATTCATAAACTGGTGAATAGAGAAACTGAGGGTGGTATGATAGGTCAAAAATGAGCAGAAAATTTGACAGACCACAGTAAACTAAGAGGTTGAGGTCATCATCGTGGTAGAGAGAGAAGATATACTAATCAACTTCACATGGGTACAGAGAGCAAGTGGACTTTCAAATGACTGCTGCATGCGAAGAGCCGGAGCATGCATGGGAATGTTTAATGTGCCATGAGCGTCAATCGCATTAACATAACCTAGAAGTGAAGAAAGAGCGCTAGATAGAACAACACATCTTTAGAAAACCTGAGTGAAATATATCAAGGGCCCTTGCCTGGAACCTGCAGGGAAAGCAAAGAGAGGAGTCTAGAAATACATGAAGAGATTTGAAGACAGAGATTAACGATATACAGAAGAGCTGGGTAAAAAAAGTGATAGCTAACAATAGGAAGACTTCGTTGAGGTCTATGTCTCAGCCGGGTTAAAAGACACAATAGGAGAGAATTCAATAGACTGGATTATGAAGACCACAGTAACTAACACCAGAAATGGAATCAATGGACTCTGACAGAGCAACTAGATGATCTGGACAGCTGATGATATAGCCCTTCTGTCACATACGAAATCAGATGCAGGATAAGCTAAACACATTGAATCAAAGGTCCCAGCAACTAGGGCTGAACATTCATAAGGGAAAGACATAGATATTGAGAATTAACCAAGCAAACGACAACCCGATCTCCTGGAAATCCCACTTCAAGAGTAGAATCATACACATATTTGGGCAGCAACGTAGACAAAGAGGTTGGAACAGATAGAGATGTTAAAATAAGAATACAGAAGACAAGAGGAGCTTTTATTGCACTGGGAAACATTTGGAAGTCTAAAGAAATCAAATCTAGAACAAAAATTCGGATATTTAACTCTAATGTTAAAGCAGTTTTACTGTAAGGGTCAGAAACATGGAGAACAACTAAAACAATAGCACATAAATTGTAAACATTCATCAACTGGTGCCTGCGCAGAATAGAGGGAATAAGATGGTATGATAGGGTCTCAAATGAGGAACTTATGGAGAGAACAAGACAGATTCCAGTGAGCGAACAGGTTAAAAAAAAGACGCTGGTGCTGGATAGGACACACTTTGCAAAAACCGGAGGGGAATATAACAAGAAGGGTCCTTGCCTGGAACCCGAGGTCAGCGAAAGAAGGAGAGGCTGAGAAATACATGGAGACGAGATTTGGAGGCGGAGATCAACAATATAAAGAGAGCTGGAGGGAGCTGCAGGAGATAGCTAGAGATAGGAAGACTTGGCATGAGTTGGTTGAGGGCCATGCCCAACCCGGGTAAAGGCAGAGAGAGAGAGAGAGAGGAGAGGAATTGTTAAGGTACTTTTTTTAGTGTGAAGCAGGAACTGTATCTCTACACCAAATAGAAAGATTACTTTAATTACTTCAAAGACCACATCATTGGATACTATAAAATTGCCTTCAATTCTATTTAAAACAACAACAAAAAATTACTCTCAGAGCCTCCACACTAACAATATGCTTGGTAAATCATTCAGGACAAGAAGACCCAAATGACGAATTAACAGATTACATTTTACTTGACCTACCTAAATAGTAAATTTAATAAGTGGAAAATACTGTTTCTTCTTTTGACATTAACATTTTAATTGGTTGATCATGTTATTTGCAGAACTTAGAAAATGTATTGATTCAACTGCATGTCAGAGGCGAATACTAACTTTGTGTCAATGAATAAGATTATTTTTTTTTAAAACAAGACTGATTTGCTTTTACTAACTGGATGCTGTTAAACTCTTTCTACTCTTTGAAGATTTCCATTGAATTTCTAACCTGAACCATTTGATGATTTGTGATTTCTGCTGCTCATATTCAGTCTACTGATTGACTTGTAAAGACTGACTTAGTCAGAAGTTAGTGTATAAATTATTTCTCTGTGTCATTCCTTCGAATTGTAAACAGTCTAGAGACAGTGGGTGAGTGGGTGTGAGACAAACAACACCTGATACTACAATTTCAATGAACACTCAAAGCTGTGACTACGGACTTTATAACTATAAATAAAATTACAACACGCTGTGTTTACACAGGTGTAAATTGAAATAAAAAATAAAATAATACCTAAAAAATGCTAATTGGACTCAACGTTTGAAATTTGACTTGACACATCACATGTGACAGTGTGATACGCTTATGAACAGAGTGACTACAACATTCAATCAAACAAAATTAAAGTTGGTGTCTTGTTTTTTTTTAATTGTTTGTTAATAAGAATGGAGAATGAATGATTCAAATATTATTAATTAATTAGATAATTAAAGAATGAACCAACTTTCATTTTTGGTTCTTAAAAATACATAATCAAACTATTTTGTACACACTGGAGTTGCAAGTGTATTGAACTATCTCACGATGGGCCCGATGGCTTTGTTTTGTGTTCAGCAATATAGGAAGTACCACAACTCTATTGTTTGGATATTTTTACTCCACGGAAAACAGCCATTTTGGTATTATTGAAAGCGACCGCCAAATAAAGAGCCCGGATGACGACAAGTTCCGACATAACATTTCTATCTCCGTAAAATACCGCATCAATTTAAATGTGCCGAGTTTTTAGGCGGTCTGTGATGACATCGACATTCTCTAAAGGATGTGCAACATGATTGACCGGTACGAGTTTAGGGCAGCAACAAATGCATACCATTCTTCTCTATCTTTGGCCTTCCTCTGTATTGTATTCCAGATGCGATTCAATTCTTTTAGTTCTTGTTCTACTGTTCTCTCTCCAGGTCGTCTTGGGTATTCCACGTTTTTGTTTACCCCCATGTGTTCACTTCAGTGCAGTTTTCATGACATAGTTGGGATCCATAGATATCACATGTCCGTTCTACCTCCAGCGTCTCTTTTGGATGTTGGCGTTCATATTCTCTTGTTGACACCATGCAAGCAGTTCTTGGTCAGAGATAGTAATGACCGTGTATAGAACACAGATGTAGGCGAGATCGAGTTCCTAGTCCTATCGGAGACGGAAGATAAAATGTCTCCCTTGTAGTAAAAGACTGGCCAGCTCGTGGCATTTCACCCTCCCCCATATCGAGCCAAATAGCCTTATGACATTTGAAAGTAAGCTCCGGAATTACCTCTGAAGTCAGAGAAGGCCCGCCTATATGGCGGGGGAGACTAATAACAAGGAAAGCAAACCTTCACCCAAAACCAGCCAGAGGTGTCACATGAGGACTTGACTGCGCTTGAGTTCATAGAGACGAACGCAAGAAGAAGAAGAAGCTACGGAAACCTACCTCATCATAGTCGCCATGAGATTCTTCAACCTGATGTCGAAAGTACAAACTCCACTGCCTGGCACAAGGACAGTACAACGTACTCGCTTGAGGATCGAAACAATTAGCAAGTATGTAAATGTATCAGTTATATATTCCAATACAATTTGGTTAAACCAACTGGAAAAGTATATGTGGCAGGAGCGGTTCGTCATTAAGGCCAGTGGGGCCAGCCCCAAAAACCGAAAGGGGAATAGACAAATTCCCGGAATAGACAAATAATAGTAAATACTCCAAAAACCATGATTTTCCCAAAAATTTGTGTCTGGCCCTCACCAAGAAAAATGACAACGAGCCGCCACTGATATGTGGTATATTTGTAATAAAATCTAAACCTAAACTATGTAACTGAAGAATAAAACTGTCTTCTTTGCTAGAAGTATATGAGAGCAACTTGTAAACACTGCAAGATTCCTAAACACGTGCAGTGAAAACATTAGCACAAACCAAAGAAAACAAAGAATATTATAGAGACACAGAAGGCAGTGTCATAACTGTACCATAACGGTGTCATACCATAAAAGTATAAAAGCTGACAGTCTTTCTCTAAGGACTCGGTTCGAATACGTATTATATAAATTATATTACTATAGAAAAAAAATTATTTCATGGTCAAATGAAGGCTGACCGAGCTGGGTAAACTTGGTTCAAGTTACCGAGCTGGGGTAACTCGTGGTTTCAAGTTCAAAGCTACCTTCTTCTTCGAACGCTCCATATCGACCATTTGTTAACCACTCTTTGTGATTGTATGTGATTTGAGCCTAAGCGCGGTTGGGGTTGTGCCAGTTATACGCCTACAAGTAGGCCGCCAGCACATCCGATTTCTGCGATGCTTTTTATTTACTGAGGTAGCTTCCTATGCCCCAACCTTAGTCGTCTCTTACGACATGCCTTATAGGTCGCAGTGTACTATTCTTTGCTCCCCCTGAGAGCCCCAGCAACACACGGGCGCTCTCTTTTGTAATCATATCTTCATTTCTACCTGCTACACAATCATCATTGACGAACAAAACGTTATCTGATACTTTTGTATGCCCGCCTGCCAGCGTGTTCTGTGAGCGTTGACTGCGGTGACTAGCCCTCTGTGTGTGCGAGTTCAATTCAGCGGGCTGGCAGAAAGCCACAGGTTCCCCAGATTCACAGTGTTCGTGGCACCGAACCGAAGAGCTGAAAGCTCAAGTGCTTCTGATCAGGAAAAAAAATACTTTCGTATAAACTGGCAAGCAAAATAAATATATCAGTAAGAAACCAAATAATTATCTCCCTCTCTCTCTCTCTCTCTCTCCCTCTCTCTCTCTCTCTCTCTCTCCCTCTCTCTCTCTCCTCTCCCCACGACTTTTCGCCATTTTTATCATGCTTATTGTGATATATAAACATCCTTTGCCAAGAACGCAATTTTACGTCACAATCTTCAGTACTATTTGGAGTTCTGGTGCTTATCCTTCGGCGATGTGTCCGATTTCAACCAGCGTTTACTGGGTTCGCTCTCCCGGTTTGACTGTCCCAGCCGACTTGCAAGGCAGCAGGTTGCTATTTTCTTTTAGGGTAACGACCCTTAGACGACCTGCCCTCCCGGGTTGTTGAGCGTCATCTGCCAGGCTACCGATCTTTTTTGACACTTGGTTACCTATCGTCCAGTTTATGTCGGTATGCTCCGCAAGCGCTGATTGTCCCAAATCTAATAAAGGCAGTGGTAGTTCCTCCGAGCGGAAACGCCACTGGATTCAAGCCTCTGCTGGGCTTTCCAATTTTTCGGCATATTTGGGTGGTCCGCTCACCCTACGCTTGCCATGCCTCTTCGTCGCTCCACCTTCAGCACCTTGTACGTCTGCCCCACCGGTGGCCCACCGTGCATCGTCCACATGCGTGCTCGCTCTGTCCTGGTGCCTGCCCACCATGTCTCAAGACTGTCCGGCCACGGAGTTCAACTCGAGCCCCCACCTCAGAGGACCTTCGTCTTTATCCAACAATACTGGAATGCGAGGTAACACAAGGCTGTGGTCGCAGCGGCAAGCATGGCAGACAAGAGGGTGTGCGTTCCACCCACATGAGCAAAACAACTGGAAAGCCCAGCAGAGGCAAAACGGCAAGCACAGCAAGCGCGGCAGCGGCAAGCAGGGTGTGCGTCCCACCCAAATGTACAGAACAACTGGAAAGCCCAGCAGAGTTAAAGCCAGTGCGCGTTTCCGCTCACAGGGAACTACAGCTGCCTTGTAG
This sequence comes from Arion vulgaris, assembly GCA_020796225.1. Lineage (NCBI taxonomy): Eukaryota > Metazoa > Mollusca > Gastropoda > Stylommatophora > Arionidae > Arion > Arion vulgaris. The sequence continues at coordinate 6,659 of JADZMA010000873.1, forward strand.
TTTTGATTGGGGACAATCAAAGGCTAGCCGGAGACAAACCGTAAACAAACCTGAACGGGCGGCAAACCAAGGTGTTTATTAAAACAACCGGTTATGCTGGGCAGATGGCACTCATAACCCCGGGAGGGCAGGCCGTCTAAGGTCGCTGCCTGAAAGAAAATAGCAACCCGCTGCCTTGTGTTCGGTGGAGGACACCAAAGGCTTACGAAAGCGACCGCAAACAAACGCTGGCTGAAATCGAACACCACCCAAGGATAAGCAACTGTGTTCAATAGGTGCTGAAGGTTGGTGCATGACATTACGTTCTGATGTAACTGGCTATTTATATATCACAATAGATTGATAAAAATGGTCTTAGAACGATCGAAAGAAGAAGAAGACCGTGAAATAACTACCGGGCGTTATTTTTGTTGCATTATGCATTATATATATCTATACAGTATTGACAGAACCAACGTGAATTAACTGATTACCATTGTAATTTGCCGATTGCCATTTTGTCAACGTGAAACAGACAGGGCCGTGCCGTGCTATGATACAAAGAGGCGGCCGCATCCGGCGGAACCGTAAGGTGGAGTGGGGGAGGGCGGCGGGAGGTACATAGCGCGAAATCAAAATCACATTAAAGATTATTTTAACGAAAAAAATATTTAAGGGCGGCATTTCGAAGACTTGCATTATACAGAGAAAATATACCGCACGGTCCTGAACAGACGTATGTTAAGTGTAAAAAGTTTGTTTCGTGAATATACAACACCATCACCATTAAATATTCAACAAACATCAAAATGAGCCGCTTCAGTGGCTGTAGCAACGACAACCTTTACTGGCAGATGGTTGTCAAAACTACAATATCAATTTCATGTTAGAAATGTATGTTTCATTATCTTTAATTTTATGATAGTTTAGTTTTGATTCGCTGCGTATGTCCTTTGATATACCAGAGAGCTCTAAAATTTCACATTCGTGAACTGTTTCCACCACGTTGATACCGCTTTAAAGTTCGCGGAGTTTTCCAGAAACACCCACACACACATGCACACGTACACAGCACGCACGCGCCGCATTTTTGCCAACTTGTAGATACAATAAAGTAAACCCATGGCTGTGAATAAAAGAATAAAAAATTGCCAACAGACATAATACAAATGTAATGTTGAAAGAAATATGCTACTCTATACTGTAAACGTTAATGTGCGGATCATGATTATCAAAAATGAAGCGAAGAACACTTTTTTTCTACCAAGGGCATGGGTATACTAGGAATGCCCGTCTGCAAAAGTGTTCGAAAGCGCGTTGGACGACGAGCGATACGCCCCTGGAGTGCGGGTTCAAGTCCGCGGGCTGGCAGAAAGCCGCATGTTCTCCAGATTTACGGTGTTCGTGGCACCGAACCGAAGGTTACGATGTCCATGGTCCCGACCAAGGCTGAAAGCTCAAGTGCTTCTGGATCGGAAAAATCTAGGAATGCGATGCTATGTCTGTGTTGTATCTTTGACCAAACCCCCCTCCATATTAGCCTACCTTATCGTGGTTGGAGGGTTTGTGTGCCTTTAGGATCCTTCAGGCTATGTCGGGGGGAGTCTAACTCCTGGCGGTCTAACCAAGCCGAACAGACTGAAGGTGAAAGGCCAGACAAAGGCGGGAGCAGGATGGGGCCTCAAAGGTGACAGTGCAGAACCCACCGGGAGTGGTAAATGCTCTGGCTGCAACCAACCCATCCCAGCTATGGGACAAATAGCACTTGTCCTCTCTCTCTCGAGGAGGACATCCTTTTTTTGTCTTGCTTCTACTTTATGACACTTTCCCTTAAGCATAAGGGTTAAACTACAGTGTCCAGGAGCACACCCTGCAAAAGCCTGGGTTGGTGAGCCAACAGAAGGGAAAGTCATCTAGAGTAGGACGACTCCAGAAAAACCCCGGGAAGACAGATCTCGTCAGCAGGGGACTGCAACTGTCTAGAGAACAACTTCAAAAAAAAGATGTCCTCAGAAACGGAATGTTTCAGCCATTATTGGCGGGGAGGAATCGACACATACGAACAACTCAGATGGCCATGCGCAAATATTTATATAACTGTGGTGCCACCACCATGGGAAACAGCCAGGTGGTGGTGGACCGACCCCGCCTCAAAAGGTCCACCCTTAGCTACTGGCGGCCCTGTTGATTCTTGCAAACCCAAAGGGGAGGACAGGGTATTACTACTGGCAGCAAGGACAAACTTTCACCCTCACAATTATGCAATGGAATGCAAAAGGGGGAAACCCAACAAAAACGAGAGCTAGAGGAACGCCCTGCGAGCAAAAAAGATTGACATCTGCTGTATCCAAGAGACGCACCTTAATCCGGAAAATAGATTCAGCATTAGAGGATTTGAAACCTTCCGTCAGGATAGAGAAAATAGACAAAAGGGTGGAGTAGTAACACTAGTTCGTAATTCCATACCGGCAGTTGAACTTCACAGGTCCAATCAGATGAACACAGAATTCATAGTGTTCAACTCTTATCAACAACACTAAGATGACACTATACAATATATACTCACCACCCTCCATCCAAACTGAGCTGGAAGCTATCAAAGTTCAAGATGACAACTTGCTTATAGTGGGAGACTTCAACAGCCACTCACCAAGCTGGGGCTATGACAGGCTAGATCCTCGAGGTGAAAGCCTTGAAGAATGGCTGATCACCAACAGTCTCACCATTCTCAATCACCCAGATGATCCTCACACATATTACTCACGACGGTGGCGCACAACAAGCACCCCAGATCTGGTTTTTGCTACAGACGACATTCACAGGATAACCGAAAGGCAAGTCTGCGACCAGATTGAAGGTAGTGACCATAGACCAGTGAAACTCCTCATAAATAACATTAACAAGGAGGAACTTACAAACTCTGCCCCTATTGTTAAAAAAGGCAGACTGGAAGCTATTCAAGAACTAGCAGACAAGTACTGTAAAGAAATTAATCAATCGGGAAAAAGGGACAGAGATGCACGTTCATTCAATAAAGCCATTTTAGATGCTGCAAAAAGGCTATACCCAGAGGGAGGAGAAAAAACTACAAGCCATATTGGACACAAGAGATGGAAGTTCTCCATAGCTCGCTTTGCAGTGCCAGAAATACAATGGAACTCGCACAAACGGACCAAAATGTAATGCAACACAATAGAAAAGGGGCCCTTTATGTTAGAAAAGAAACCAGCAGTGTAGAAAATCCTGGAAAGAAAGACAGCCTCTTTGAACATGGAAAAAGATACTCAAAAGTTGTGGAGACTTAAAAAAGCCCTGAACGATGACAACCCATCTAGAAGGAAAACAGTTCTCCAGCAAGGAGAACAACTTCTCGGAAAGGAGCAGCCCCCCTGATGGCCCAGTGTTACAAGCAAGAAAGCTCATGCTCAATAAGTCAGGAGAAAGGAAAGAAGCGAAGTGAGATAAATGCTACATTAAAAAAAAGCAACAAGTGAACCCTGTATGAAGGTAGACATCACACTGACTGAGCTGCAGAGAGCACTGAAAAAGCTCAATCGTAAAAAGGCCCGGAGACCAGATGGAATATCAAACGACATGCTCAAACAAATAGGCCCAACAGCACAGAGTCTTCTACTCCAGATTTTTAACAATAGTTGGAGACAGGGAGAGTCCGACATCGGGAAAAAATGCCACAATCACCCAATTTTCAAAAGTGGAAAAGACAAAAAGGATCCGCAGAGCTACAGACCTATAAGTTTGCTAAGTTGCACTGCAAACTTGGGGAGAAAGTGATAACCACTAGACTCCAGTGGTTTTTAGAATCCAACCATAAACTGGATCCAGCCCAGACAGGCTACAGGCAGCATAGAAGCACTGATGACCAAGTGGCATCCCTCGCACAGGACATAGAAAATGGCTTCCAGAAAGAAAACCCTCACTGTGTTCTTCGACATGTCTAAGGCCTTCGACAAAGTCTGGAAAGATGGTTTGCTACTCAAGCTCTTACGCAGTGGAATACGGGTAGAATGTACTATTGGATAAAAGACTTTCTTACCCATAGACAAGCATCTGTAAAATTGGATGGAGTGCAAGCCCCAGATTCAAATTAAGAGCAGAGTCCCACAGGGCAGCGTACTGTCCCCATTGCTTTTCCTGGTATATATTAATGATCTGCCACAAACTCTGCCCAGACATGTATCACCTTTTCCATGCTGATGATCTAGCTGTTGGTACACCTCCGAGTTTCTGGGTCCTGCCATCTTAAACTCCAGGCCAGCCTGAACAGCGTCATAATGTGGGCAAGAATGGGGTTAGAAAAACCGGAGCAAAACTATAGCAACGCTTTTCTCATTGTCAACAAAGGAAGAACACTTTGGGGCTGAATTAACGATGATATCGTTCCCCGTTCCCATACTCCAACCTTTTGGGAGGTTAAGCGACAGTCGTCTGACATGGAAACATCACATAATGGAAACAAAAAGAAAGGCTATGAGGAAACAAAGTGTGATGCGGAAGCTGGCTGGGAAATACCGGGAGCTGATATTCAATCCTGAGTCAGGTGTACACTGGTGCAGTTAGGGCCGACCCTCAATATGCATCATCGACATGGATATCAGCAGCCCATTCAAACAAATCGATACTGGAAAAACACAAACAGGTGTCTGTGTACTATTTTGGAGCCATGAAATCTACACCAATTGTAGAAATGGAAAAGGCAGCCAACATCCAGCCCTTGGAAGACAGAAGAAGGAGAAAAATGATTCTTTAAGACTGAAAGGATCAAAAGAATGCCTCACCATCCACTGCATGAAAAAATGGCGCTAGAACAAAGAACAGACTAAAGGCACAAGTCTAAAAAACCCCAAAGCAAAAAGAAATAGGAAAGTCATACTTGGAACTACTAATCATAATTCCATACCTGAAGAATTGCTTTTGATCACTGGGAACCAGACTCAGTACCACTAAACTCTCAACCTCCATCCCTAAATTATTAAGCAAAGATGCCGAGCCTAATCTAGTGAAAAAGCAATTACAATGGAACATCTCCATACATGTTTCCAGAAGACAGCTGGATAAGAATTTACAAGATGGATCGGCAATGGAGGCAACCATGAATGGTGGAGCAGGTGTGTACATTAGGCACCCAGATCTTTCCACTGTGTTCTAGCGGCTCCTACTGGAAGAATATGTTCCAACTACAAAGCAGAACTCATAGCCCTTTTGATGGCAGCACAGCACATGAATAAGCTGCAAGCAGCTGCAAGCAAGATGGTATTTCTTTCAGACTCATTGTCAGCTATACAAGCCCTGGAGGCTAAATCCACTGATAGCACAGTACAAAAACTACAAAGAAATTGCTCAGCTTTGAAAAAGGGAGAAATTCACTGCAGTGGATTCCATCTCACGTGGCATTGCAGGCAATGATAGTGCTGATGTCTTAGCTAAGGAGGGCAGTGCCAAAGAGAATTTTCCAACCTTTTTTCTTTTTAAGAGGGCAAAACCCCCTACAAGAAAATCTGCAAAACTGAAAGACAAACACTGGATATGATTATGGAAAAGACTCCCCCAAAGACCTAAGCAGAACAGACCAGGTCATTATATTTCGACTACGCACCGGACACTGCAGACTCAACAAACACTTATCTAGACTAGGAATAAGTCAAACAGCTCTCTGCCAGTGTCAGCAGACAGAACAGACACCAGAGCATATCCTGCAAGACTGTCCTCTTCTTGGGGAGCTGAGAAGCAACATGTGGCCACACCCAGTCGACCTGAAAACTAAGCTTTTGGGGGAAAACCCGACAGACCTGGGAAACTGTCTGCCCAGTTTGTGGTCCACAGTAAATTAAGCGCATGACCAGAGATCGCTGAAGAAGAAGAAGACCAAATAACACAATGGATAATGGGGTCAACATCACGCTAACACATTGCTTCTTATTTTTTTTCAACTATGTAAAGGCTGGGACGACCAGAGCAAAATTCCCACTCTAACTTGGGATCGACCCGAGACCACCCGTCTAAGACGCATGTGCACTAAACAATACCTTACCACGGCTCTTTATCTTCCTAATTAGTTAGGTAGCTAAACCTAGTTTTTTCATCAATAAATATTTTTAAAAATTGTAATAAGTCACAATATTTAGTCAACATATGTCAAACAAATTCTTGGTCTGAATAGAAGCAAATATGTATGCTTTGTGTTGTAGTCATTTTCCTGCACACATTCATATATTTCTCAGGTTTGAGCTATTTCATAAATAAATTAATAATAATGATAATTTATACATTTATTCAACTACTGAGAGAGGGGAGACACTAACAGCGGTGACAGAAGCCACATGTCCCAGAAAAGTGTCCCTTTATTGCAGTAATTTTGACTAAAACACTGTCTGTGATTACTTCTCCAAAAAAATCTAGAAGATAATAACTTTAAGGAGTTGAAAGCAACACTAAACTAAATATGCAAAAACAATGTTGAGAGTGCTAATACTTCTTCAAACGCTCCATATCGATCACTCTTTTGACTTGTATGTGATCTGAGCCTAAGAGTGAGTGTACGTGTCAGTTATGGGATACAAGCAGGGCAGCACATCCGATTTATGCGATGCTTTTTATTTACTAGGGTAGCTTCCTAGGTCTCATCAGCCGCCTCTTACGACATGCCTTGTAGGTTGCAGTGGTACTATTCTTTGCTTCCCTTGCGGCCCCGGACCACTCATCCACAGAGACCCCATCCGTTTTGTTACATTTGCTTGCAAAAAAAAAAAATACGCGAATATATCTAAGGCAAATATATGAAATAATGACAGTCTAAATATTTCATTTTCACTTGGGTGCTAGTTGTCCATTACTCACTGTCATTTTCTGACCTCTCCTATACTCCATCTTGGTAGTGTAATATTGAATTTCAAATCCTGCAGTCACAGTACGGATACTTTATCAAATGTCAGTATCATTTGCTTAACCAAATTCTAAATGCGGTATAGTATTATGTAACTTTTATATTCCACCGTCTCGTCTGTATTTGTTTTTCTGTCAATGAGGAAAACCGATATGATGTTGTTATCTTCATTTTTCTATCGTTACTTGTTTATTGTGTATTTTGACCTGCATTGATACGAGCTTATCTTCTTCTTCTTCTTTGTGTTCGTTCTTTACGACCAATTTTAATCATCCTTTGTGATATCTTTGATCTTTGCCAAGAACGTGTATACGTTGCACATTGGTTTGGTAGGCCCTAAACGCATAGACTTTAACACGTTTGGACACATGCATCGATTTCAGCCAAATCTCTTAGTCGCCTCTTACGACATGCGTGGCAGATTACAGTGGTTCTATTCTTTACCCCCCAAATTTGGGCCCCGATAAGCACTCGGGTTGCGAGCTTATTGTATAGCTGGTCTTGCATACTAAAAATGAAAATGAAAATCGAGGCATATCCTTTACGGGACGTCGCTATCAACCAAGGTAAACGAGTTAATTATTTCTTATGCACCACTAATACGTTCAGTAGTTTGCCATTGCTTTCTGAACGGTGAGGTCTATTTTACCGTTAGTAAAACCCACGCGAACAACTTTTCTTCCTAATTAACCGCAGCGGAGCTTGAACCAGATACATTTGGGTTGTGATCGAGTTAAGCTACAGACTCCTACTTTTGCATACTGTTTAGTTTATACTGTATTGTTACGAGCATATTTTGTAGTTTGTTTTACAAACGCAAATATATATATATAATTTGCTGCTAATGATATGCATTGTCCAAACGTATTAAGGTAGTATTAATAAAAAGACAAATTCCAGTAGAACAATGTGAGTACAAGTGATGAAGAAAAGGATCAGTCGATGAACGATGGCACAAGCCGAAATGGGTAAAGGGGCACCCAAAAGAAACAAGAGGTGGAGGAGAAGTGACGAACCATCCAGAGAACAATAACCGCGTTTCCCTCGTAGAAACTACTCTACCGGTAGTTCGATTGGGGACAATCAAAGGCTAACGGAGCAAACCGTACACAAAACTGGACGGCAGGAAAACCAAGTAGTTCAAAAAAGACTGGTAACGTGGGCAAATGACGCTCAACAAAAAGGGAGAGAAGGTTGTCTAAGGGTAGCTATCCTAAAAGAAAATAGCATCCTGCTGCCTTGAGTCGTCTGGGGACAAGCCAAGGCTGACGGAGAGCGAACCCATTAAACGCTGGTTAAAAGCGGACACATCGCCGAAGGATTAGCACCAGAGCTCCAAATGACACTAAAGATGTGACGAAGCAGACCTATGCTAAGGTTGCATGAATCAGATTACATGAATAAGACAAGAAGCTGTACGGTCCGTATAAACAACAGCAGAATTTATGGGGAAATCTGGTACATCAGTCTAAGCTGTGATAGCGCGCACGAGAGAGAGAGAGAGAGAGAGAGAGAGAGAGAGAGAAGACCAAATCGGAAGGAAACACAATTATTGAGGAAAATGGACACTACACTGGTTTACAACGGTTTATCAAACTATTAAGATGAAGAAAGCACAATTAAGACGCAGTAACAATAACTGCCAAAGTAAAACCAAATTTAAAAAAAACACCAGAATTCTGCAGACATAACATATACAGTCTGACTGCATATATATGATATGTCTGCCGCATAGGAAGTTCAATTTCTTTGAATCCCTTGCCTTTTGGTCGAAACGTGGCTGTATTTTTCACTTTTAAAACTATGGTATTTATTTACGTGTTTCTCTATTGCTACATAGTTTTACTACAATCTTATCTTATAACGATAATACGAATTTAGCAGTCACGTCAGGGCCCAATGAATACCTACAGAACAGAAACATAACATGACAACAATTACGAATCTCAAAAACAGAATATCCATGAATACGAAAATGAAAATCGTGGCATATCCTTTACAGGACGTAGCATCAACCACAGTAAACGAGTCGTTGATTTTCTAGGCACCATTTATACGTTCAGTAGTTCGCTATTGTTTTCTGAACGTGAGTCTATTTTTACCCTTCGTAAAATCCCACGGAAACTAATTTACATTAAAACTGTCTTTATTCTTGATAAAGGTCTAAGCATCGAAACGTCGATAATTTGTTTATTTTAATATTTTATAATTAATTTTTCACTCTCTTATGTTACTGCATACATGTCTCGTTCAATCACAGTTTGAAACCAGGTACGCTTGGGTTATGTTCGAACCACAGCCAACTCTAACTGTGCCTAATAGCTGACGGAGAAACCACTGACCTAGTTTAAGTTGGGGGCAGGAATATATATATGTTTGATAGAGCACTGCAAGTTTTTCTGCAATTTTACTCAATTCTGTGAGTCTATGGTTATTTATTGGTGAAAAATATTCACAATATCCTACTTCTTCACCCTTCGCCCCTAGGGTAGCATAGATCCACAACCAAGGCCTACCAAGCCCGCTTATCCAAGGCTATCTTTTCAGATCTCTCCCTCTCTCCCATTTTCTTGCCTCCGTCTCCAACTCCTGTCTCCAGCTGTTCCTGCATATGGAGTCCTTCTTCTTGTTGGTGGCGAGCTATGAATTTCCTTGGTTGTGGTTTCTGTAGCCATCTAGTGTTTTACGAGGGTGGGGTAGCTAGCCCCCGCCCAACCTCCTTAGTCGGCTCTTACGACATGCGTGGCAGGTAACATTGGTTCTATTCTTTACACCCCAATTTGGGCCCAGTAACCACTCGGGCGATTCATAATATTGATATTCCATATTGCTAAACTTAACTTGTTGCATAATATAACTTTGATTTATAATTTTATGTTGAGTTTAAAATGAATTTGTCTATAAACAACAATACTGGAATGCGAGGTCACGTGGTGTCGTTTTGGTCTGATTTCCCATAATTCTTACCTGAGTCCGCAGTCCATGACGTTTATAGTTGGCTCTGATCGAGGTCACTCCGCTTAATCTACAGATGCCCATGAATCTGATAGAAGCTAAAAGCTAACGATCGTAAAAGTACTTAGCACCGCACGGAAACACCAACATCTTAGATATATCGCCCGAGTGACTACCGAGCCCAAATTTGGGGTGTAAAGAATAGAATCACTGTTACCTGCACGCATGTCGTAAGAGGCGACTAAGGAGGTTCGGCTGAAATCGGATGCACGTGTCCTAAACATGAAGAAGTCTATGCGTTTAGGGGTCTACCAAACCAATGTGCAACGTATACGCGTTCTTGGCAAAGATCAAACTTATCACAAAGACTGAATAAAATTGGTCGTAAAGAACGAACGCAAAGAAGAAGATATATTACATGAGTCATAGACACAATGGATGCTTGTAGAAGAAAAATGAAGAAATATTAACTATTGTGAAAACATTTAAACAAACAAAAATATTATTTTTGGGGGATCCAGAAGCATGTGAGCTTTTAGCTCTTCGGCTCGGGGCCATGGACATCGTAACCCTTCGGTTCGGTACCACGAACACCGTAAATCTGGAGAACCTGTGGCTTTTCTGTCAACCTGCGGAATTGAACCACACTCACAAGGGGCTTGAATCAAACTACCACCTCGTCAGTCTACCTAGCTACATATTAAAAGTAATGGAAAGGATGGTCACCAATATGCTCCTAAATTTCTGCTTATCAGGTTTCAAAAAATAATGGCGGTGTTAGGAGGCAGTAGAATGGTTTAACCAAAATAATTGCAGAAGCGGGAAATTAGGTGTTTATGGATTACTATGAAAAAGCTGAAAAATATTTTTTTGTAAATCTGATTAACCATTAAACAGCACAATAAAATAAGGCGCCACGGATACGGACGTCGCGTTGGACAGCGCTAGGATATATATTTTACGCAACTCTATATATCAAGGGACTTTAATCATTACTAATTGAGACAGAGTGATTTGATCAGCCAAGAAATTTCTATGAAACATATGTGAGATTATCCAGTTCCGAAACGTAGTTAAATCTACAATTAAATGAGTGAATTTATACTGAAAAACATACAAACAGGGCCGTGCCGTGCTATGATACAGACAGGCGGTCACATCAGGCGGCACCGTACGGGAGGGGCGGCATAAGCAGCGAAATGAAAACCACAATTGAAGTTATTTTAAAGAAAAATATATAAGGGACGGCATTTCGAAGACTTGCAACATGCTGAGAAAATACACCGCACGGCCCTGTATACAAATGGCTTAACTATTTTACAGTAGTCTCCGGAAAATTCTATTAAATTATTATATCTAAAATTATTTAATATATTCTGCTCTTCTGCTTATTCATCTTCGTTCCCAGTGGAGTATAGGGCCACAAAAGTTGTTATAGACTTTCCGTTCTCTGTCGTTTTATTTAAGAGCTTGCCAGGATAATCCGACATTTGAGAGTTTCTAAGAAAACAACACTTCCAAGTCTGTACCTTTTAACAAAATTATTTAAAAATATATTCATTTAGGAAGTGTTAAGTTAGAACTAATCAATGACTGAAGTTCTGTGTAACTGTTGAATTATAGTTTTAATGAAGCACATACACGCGCACGCGTACACACACGTACACACACACATATATATATTAGTGAATAGTTTATCTCGTACCGTTATACGTTACATAGGGCCTGCAAAAAATTTTTCCATACCGCTCTATCCTGAGCAACTCGCTCAATCTCCTCCTTGGATCTGAGACCGATATTTCTTGCCTCTCTCAGCAAAGTTCGTTTCAGGGTCTCCTTAGGTCGTCCTCTCTTTCTATATATATTGATTTATAAGACCATCATCATTTGCACTTCTGTGAGTAGCCATGTGTACTCTGATCTCTTTCTTACACATGAAGATCTCAGCGGCAGTGCACGAACTTCGTAGCACCGATGTAATTTAGAAGCTGGTAACAATTTTCGGTAGGAATTTTATTTTGTAATCTTTGTAATGAATTTTGTTAGGTCATCGTCTTTCCAACCCGTTCTTCTCGATTATGAACTGCTAATGGTTCTTTTAGTGCTCAATTTTTTTGTTTGTTTTTCCTTTTTTCCGATCCAGAAGCACGTGAGGCTTTTCAGCTCTTCGGTTCGGTGCCATGGACATCGTAACCCTTCGGTTCCGGTGCCACGAACACCGTAAATCTAGGGAATCTGTGGCTTTTCTGCCATCCCGCGGAATTGAACCCGCACACAGAGGGATAGTCACCCGTAGTCCAGCGCGCTAAGAACACGCTGGGCAGACGGGCGCTTAACTTAAACACGGGACCTACGTTTTAACGTCTGTCTTGCCCGAGTGATTACCGGGGCCCAAATTTGGGGTGTAAAGAATAGAACCACTGTTACCTGCCACACATGTCGTAAGAGGCGAGTAAGGAGGTTTGGTTGAAATCGGATGTATGTGTCCTAAGCGTGTAGAAGTCTATGCGTTTAGGGGCCTACCAAACCAATGTGCAACGTATACACGTTCTTGGCAAAGATCAAACACATCATAAAAGTGTTAAAATTGCTCGTTAGAACGAATGCAAAGAAGAAGAAGAAGATTTGGAACGAGGGACGAGTACCTAACCCATACACCTCAGGGACCGCCAATATATATACATACATGCAGGGCGGCTCGCATTAAGAAAAATGACCAGAGCCGCCACTGTATACATATATATATATGCAACTCTATTTTCTAGAAAAATAATGTGGGTACAATATGTTTTGTGAAAACTAAATGGTATTATTTTTATCGTGTTTCTGTCACATTCATAAAGTCATCAAATATTTAGCGCAAGCAAGAGCAAAGATAATAGTGTTATGTTTTCTGCTGTGAAAGATAATGTGTTTCTGTTACAAGTGGAGAGAATCAACCAATCGCCGTACGCCATTTCTCAATTAATAACAGTGAAAAAAAGGCTTTCCTGGAAAAAAGTTCGGGATATGTTGCAACCCCAGAAAATAAATCAATGCATATTTATATACAGGAACCGTTTTATTTGTTGCCGAGGCTCGCAAGGGGAACAAAGAATAGTACCACTGTGACCTACAAGGCATGTCGTAGAGGCGACTGAAGTAGGGGCCTAGGAAAGCTACCCTAATAAATAAAAAGCGTCACAGAAATCGGATGTGCTGGCCTACTTGAAGGCGCATAACTGGCACAACGTACAATCGCTCTTAGTCTCAGATCACATACATATAACAAAGGGACTAACAAGTGGTCAATATGGTGCGTTCGAAGAAGAAGTATATAGGAAGATACGATGATTTTTTTTTACAGCAGCTTGGATAATAGGTATTCCGTTATTTGATGATCTACAGCGTAGATTTCCAAACTTGTTGGGCCTACCGCCCACTTTGCACAACATAAATTTTGTAACACCCCCTCTCGATTATAACAGTTTGCGAACGCCCCCTCCCAGTCATACAGTGGATCCCATCACACTGCAATATAAGCAGAAACGAAGAGGCAGACAAGCTGACGAAGGCAGGAGGCGACTGCCGCAGACTGATTACGAAATCAGCTACGAGGAGGCTAAAACAAACATCGGATGGGGATAAGAGAAAAGTGGTCGCAATAACACCCTCGACATAGCTCGCCAAAGATGGGTGATATGGTCTGTCCCGCAGCGAACAAGTTGTTATATTCCGCCTCTGTACTGGCCATAACAGACTCCGGGCTCACATGTACAACACATTTAAAATTGGCACAACTAGCCTGTACCACAGTAGTACCACTGTGAGAAGGCGGACATGACGGTAGAGAATCTACTGCAAGACTGCCATCTACTGGCAGGCCTGAGAAACGAGACCCGGCCGGGAAATACCGAGTTTAATTAAAAGCTGTACGGAGGGACGGGTCCCTAAAAACAACAGTAAATTTATGACAAATCTGGTACATCAGTCTAAGTCGAGATGGCTAGAGAGAGACGAGAATGCACCCCCTCTCACATATATACATGCACTATTTTCTCTGACATAGAAAATTGATATATATATCTGTAACACATTGTCAATTTTCAAATGATTATATGCATTAAATAGAAAATTGATGAAAAAATGGATCGTGTAATACGGGCATAAAGTTGAATTAAAATGCAGAATTACAATTTTACATGATTATTCAATCGCAAAATCACGAGAATAATTTATTTTTAATTTCTTCTTTAAAGAGTCACCGACTCATAATTGCCTGAATCCCCCAATTCTTCAAAACCCACTATCGACCCTAGATCCTTCATCGCCCACTGGTGGGGGCAGTAAACCAACTTGAAACACTGTTCTTTCAGTAAATAAGAAAGATAATAACACAACAGAATATCATTTCACGTAAACCTCCAAGATTTGACGCACTTGTGTTCGTTCGCTGATATCGTAGAACCGGCAAACGCAAACGTGCGCTGTAATCCGTGCGGTATAAAAGAGGCGAGCTATGACGCAAATACCCAAAACGTCACCATGGTTTCCTCTGCTCACCGCCAAAAATTGACCAGCTACAACCGTGCTCTGCCGTGCTTACGCACAGCTTTAAACAGTTCAAAGTTCGTAAAGGAGTCCGGGGAGAAGGACAAGGGAGGAGCAGAATGAAATGTGGAACGGGGAGATAAAGATAAAGTTGCCGCCTTCCTGTAACACAGACATGTCGCGACAAGAGAACACCAGTACGAGTTATATTTAACTGGTTGTTTCTTAACTCATTGGTATCATCGGCGCGCTGTAACCTCTGTATGGAGGTGCGTGGTGTTAGGTTTATATCAGGAAGTTGAATTCTGTGCCTTTGGATTTCTTCGTTCGTTTTGTTCTGTATTTTTTTCAGGAAATAGGGTATGTTCACAATTTTCATTCATGTTTTAACATCGACATCGCTCTGCCTTCATTCTCTCACTCGTAAATGCCTTTATGCTAATTTAAATTCTCTCATTCAGACACCTGTGTGAGAAAATACCAGGGTTCCTTGTTTTTGGGGGAAAGAAATAATGGGACAGTCCCTATGTTAAGCCACATCCTACTTAAATCTTAACGCTGGTGGAAGTTAAGCATATCTTTGTCACATTGACGACTAAGAATGGTTTGTGTATGGTCCCTAGCAACAATATTATCATTGTCAAACAAATTGCTGCATAAACTAGCACTCTAAGAAACTACTATAAAAGGGGTTTTTGTATGTAGTATGTATCTAGAACCTTATCATGTCAAATAAATTGCTACCTAGCAACATCATATACAACACAATAACATTGCTACATACACTAGCACTATAGGAGACTACTATAAAAGGGGTTATGTATGTATCTAGCTGCCTTATCATGTCAAATAAATTGCTCCAAAGCAATATTATCATATACCCCACATTGCTACATAAACTAGCACTGTAAGATACTACTCAAAGGGCTTGTCTTTGTATGTATATATCTAACAACCTGATCATTTAAATAAATTGCTACAGAAACTACCATTAAGAAACTACTAAAGAGGTGTTGTGTACTGGGCTATCAACATTATCATGACATATACACCATATTGCTACAGAAACTAGCACTGTAAGGGACTACTCCTTCTTCTTTGCGTTCGTTCTTTACGACCAATTTTAATCACTCTGTGATATGTTTGATCTTTGCCAGAACGTGTATAATTTCATTGTTATTTGGACCCCTAAACGCGAACTTCTCAGGTTGGGACACATGCATCCGATTTCAGCCACACCTCCTTAGTCGCCTCTTACGACATGCTGGCGAGTAACAGTGGTTCTATTCTTTCACCCCAAATTTGGGCCCCAGTAACCACTCGGGCGTAAGGGACTACTAAAATAGCCTGTATTGTATGTATGTCCCTAAACATTATCATGACATATACACCATATTGCTACAGAAACTAGCACTGTAATTACCATTATTCTACAAGTAGGCCGACATCCTACTTCTGCAGTTTTTATTTACTAAAGTAGCTTCCCTAGACACCTCCCTCAGTGCCTCTTACGACATGCCTTAGGTTGCAGTTTACTATTCTTTGCTCCCTTGCGGCCTCGGCAACATACGGGCAGATGGATCGTCATTGTCGGGATTCAACCTACAACCTTCTTGTCCGAGTAGATAAAACGAAGCGTACGTTACGCATAATACGTCCCATGTTAGCGCATAACTATGTTGCCTACTTTTGTAAAAACGACAAGTTCGTTAGTGACCGAATGCTTCTATCGGCGCAATCAATTAATAGCGACAGCTGATACCTAAATTATCATATTTCCCCCGACTCTGATTCTTATCAGAATAAGTCATATAATCGCCCCTCTATCATTGTGTATGTTTTATTTTCTATATGTATTACGCCCGTCTATTGCCGGGGTTTGAAAGGGTCACAAAAAAGTAACACCGACCTACAAGGCGCGACCTAAAAAGTAGAGGCGACTTAGGTAGGGTCTAGAAGCTACCTAGTAGATAAAAGTTCGCACAAATCTGATTTAAAGGTTTTGCTAGCCCTTTTAGGCGCATAACTGGCACAACGTACAATCGCTCTTAGGCTCAGATCACATTCGTTTGAATGCAAGTGCTAAAAATAGTACACATACGGAAGGCACGGAAAATGTGAGCACGGCAGAACTGGTGGTGACCGGCACCCGAGCAGAGCTAGCACCACGCTGGCGATGCCATAGTGGAGCCCCACCGAGGGCAGGTGAGCATGTCGGCATGCAGGAAGGCAGCTGGCACGGAAAGGGACGGCAGGCAAGAGGGGGTGCGTCCCACCCAGTGTCCAGAACAACTGGAAAGCCCAGCAGAGGTAAAGCCAGTGCGCGTTTCCGCTCGCAGGGAACTACTGCTGCCTTGTAGTTTGATTGGGGACAATCAAAGTCTAGCGGAGCAAACCGTACACAAAACTGGACGGGCGGCAAACCCAAAGGGGTCCACAAAACGAACGGTTTTTTTGGGCAGATGGGCTCATAAGCCCGGAGGGCAGGCCGTCTAAGGGTCGCTGCCCTAAAAGAAAATGGCAACCTACTGCCTTGTGGGTTTTTGGGTGGGGACAGTAAAGGCTAACGGAGAGCAGACAGTAAACGCTGGTTGAAATCGAACACCCCCAAGGATAGCACCTGAGCTCAACAGGTACTGAAGGCTGTACATTCCGTTCTTGATGTTTGGCTGTTTATATATCACAACAGAATGATAATAAACGCTAAGAACGTGCGAGAGAGAATAGTACACAGAATATAATGGGCATAAGAACAACAAATAAGCCTATTTTACAACACAATTGAAAGAAGTGTTTGATAAAGAAATAAAACGAGAAAAATGAAATACTTTCAACACATAAAACGACATGATTCTATGGTTTGTTGTTTGTTTTTAGTAGGGGATTAAACCTCTTTAAGCCAGGCAGCCCTTTCAACCTAAAAAGAACCTTTGGTTATATCAGAGCGTGTAGGCCAACAAACATGAAAAATAAGAATTAACTCCTTTCGAAGAATCCAAGAGTTATGTGGATGGAAGAGAAGAAGATGGGTGTAAGATGTCATAGACGAGAGGCGTATAATTGCGACAGGACACTTTACGCAGGAAAGGGGGGCATTAGAGCTGCTGTAACGAGAGCCAAGTTGAGACAGAGACAATCTAATCTAAATGATAATGATGACAACGCTCACGTTTTGGGACTAATCACAAATTCGACATAACCTACGTTTCACATGTTCTCGTCGGATACAAATTTCTAATTATTTCACCTTCAATATTTCGTTTTACTGAATCGGGAAAGTCACTCCTACAGTAACCCAGCTGATCCAATCAATTACCTCACAGGGAAAACAACATACATTAATATTCAAATTTCGAAAAGGGCACTACAGATTCCGGGGCACAACATATCACACAGAGTGGTTCACTTGGTTGATAAGAACGAACGAACGAAAACAAACAACAAAGACATATACCACCTTTCACGAACAAGATAACAACTTAATTTTTCACTAATTATTTCATACTTTTATACCTGTCTTTGTTTGTTCAATCGCCCATTTACTAAGTATTACCACAACCACCAAAACGATTTTCTTCACGTACATCGCACTGAGCGAGAAACTTTCACTTACACTTCTGAAGATACGGAAGATCTCTTCACTGACCTGTACGAGCACAGTTCGAAAGAAAGAAAGAAAGAAGATACGAGAAATTAAAACAAAAATAATAGATGAAACAACTAAATGATCCAACAAATGGCGCATGATAGAATCTCAGAGACCTATTGATGCCTATAAGCTCCAGAATGGATACATGAATATACCGAACATAAAGGAAAACATAAAAACAACAAATTAGCCATGTTTATAATTAACCTCGATACATTTGACATCTCATCTTTTACCTAATTTCAAAGTTTCGCCGATTCGATTCTGCCAGATTTTCATTCCCCTTTAAAAACATTATTCAAAAGCCAGAAGCTTCCGTAACATCAACATTCATCGACGATTGTCACAGACCTTTGGGTATCCGGTTAATCCCTAATATTATATTCGCTAGCAGTCAAGGAAAAAAACAAATGCTTCTGTTCTGCAGCACGTATTAATTTAGAGACTTGGCTATTAAAGAACATAAAGTCAAGAAAATTAAATATTTAGGACACATCAAACGACATGAGTGCCTAGAGAAAATAATTTTGGAGGAATGGTGCCTGGAAGAAGAATGGAGGAGAGAGCCTAGAATACGATAAGTTGCAAGATGTCATTGACGATCTTCTTCTTCTTTGCGTTCGTTCTTTACGACCAATTTTAATCATCTTTGTGATATGTTTGATCTTTGCCAAGAACGTGTATACGTTGCACATTGGTTTGTAGGCCCCTAAACGCATAAGACTTCTACACGTTTAGGACACATACATCCGATTTCAGCCCAACCTCCTTAGTCGCCTCTTACGACATGCGTGGCAGGTAACAGTGGTTCTATTCTTTACACCCAAATTTGGGCCCAGTAACCACTCGGGCGTTTGACGATCTGAGAATGACTCTGCTGACGCCGGTCAACTGCACAGAACAGAGATTTTCAGGATTGCTGTAATGAAAACCAGGTTCCGGAAGGAACAAGCTACTAGATGAGTGATGAGCAGTCAGTGAAGAATAGTACAGTATCATGCAAGTGGCATCTCTCCCACTGTCATACTTCTGCCGTTAGTTCTTTGTCTAACAACTGAAACTGAACAGTGACTTATTTGAAGGACAATGTAGACAAATTATTATGATTTCTCACCAACACCTCCACGTTTCCCATATGTACATACATTACCAATATGTCCCTTTCCTTCTTCTTTGAATGTTCCATATCGACCACTTGTTAACCAATCTGTGTAATTTGTATGTGATCCAAGCTTAAGTGCGATTTACGTTGTGACAGTTACGCGTCTACAAGTAGACCAGCAATTCCATTTCTGCGACACGTTTTATTTACTAGGGTAGCTTCCCTAGGCCCCTACCTCAGTCGCCTCTTACGGTATGCCTTGTAGGTCACAGTGTTACTATTCTTTGCTCCCCTTATGAGCCCCGGCAACACACGGGCATCTCTTTACTTCACTTTTCCATGCTCGAGCGTATGCATTTGGCTCAGATTAACCACCCCTCTCCTCATTCGGGTCAGTTATAAGATCAAAGCACAATAGATTCAATGATTGTAGGATATGCTTTCGATCGTCCATTGTGCTTTCTACCCCTACCCTTTCACCTCTCCCCATCACCCCTATGTTTGGAAATGGCTCCGCCTCTATAGGCAATAGGCTAAGCACCAAATATATTATCTCCTTCCAGGGATCCGACATACATGAAACATGTGGTCTGCAATTTTAGGCCTAGCCCATAAATCTTCTCAATATTATTCTTTCTGTACAGTGACTTCTCAGTCTGTTGTTTCATGTGTAGTCTGAAGATAATAGCTTGACATTTGTTGCTGGCGGTCTTTTAGGTTCTGATTGAATGCATCTGATTCCATTATTAAATTCTGCTTTTATCTTAATTTTCCATTCATTATACGAGATGTTATTTTCTTTCTTTCCAAGAGGTTAACATTTCCTATTATGCCACAGTGTGTATGATGATCCATTGAAATGCAATGTCTTTGATTTTTAAATACTGTGTCTTTGACAATGTTTCTGATTCCCAGTAAAGAGAATGTGAATTTATTTAATTGTGTGTTTTGCGTTTGTCTAGGACTGTTCAGCTATTTGTTGTGTGTCTCTCAGTGATCTTTTTGTCAATAATATACAATATATTATTTTTAATTCTCCATTAGCAAGGGTGTCACTGGGTGCTCATTCTTCACCAACAGGTGTAGAAGGGTTCCCCCTTCGTAATTCATACTGATGTTTCCCATGACTCACTGGCTAAACACACTCATTATTCTGCTTCAGGCATCCAGTTTTGATTGTACAGCGTATAATTCCACACTCATTTAATAGCTGGATATATTCAATATCAATTTTAGTATCTGAATCCTTCTTATTCTTCTTCTTCCAACGCTCCACATCGACCACTTGTTAATCACTCTGTGTGATTTGTATGTGATCTGAGCCTAAGAGCGATTTTACGTTGTGCCAGTTATGTGTCCACAAGTAGGTAGCATCCGATTTCTGCGCTGATTTTATTACTAAGGTAGCATCTCTAGGGCCTATATCAGTCGCCTCTTACGACATGCATTGTAGGTTGCAGTGGTACTATTCTTTGTTTCCTTTGCGGGCCCCGGCGCCACATGGGCGTATGCGTCTTCAACAGACGGTCGACGAGAAACTGAAAAATCTTTCATCTTCAGTTCCTCGATTCTATGTTATGATGCCGCCTGTCCGCTTCCTCATTGCCAAGAACAGAGTCGCCCACAGCGAAGTTGATAACACTCTTCATTAATGACCATTTTATTGAAATTCCAGGGTTCGAAGCCAAGCGGCGTAATACATATTCTTGGTGTACACTGTTGGGCTACAAGAGAACCACTGGAGGACAACAGTAATAGCTTCAACCTCCATCCTCCGACTGAAAGTAATTGTCCTGTATGGGTACATTTAACTCTGCAACGACCCTATACCGTGCGTTCTATAGGAAACCCCAGCCTGAATTCTAACTGCTACTACAAGCCCATGTGTTTATACAAGAAGATTATCATTCTCTGCTGTTATCTGATTTATTGCAAAGTTAGCTTTCCTATTGACCCATTCTGTACATTCCATTGCAAGGTAACAGTAACATTGTGAAACTGGTCATGTACTCATTTATCAGGATGCATTCTTCCTCTTTTGTATTGTCCCTACTTTGGTCACTTAGCTATTTGTTCTTGCAGCTTGGATCATCCGCAGCATGCCACGCTTGATTCTCGTGCTCTTAATATCAGTAGTATTCCTGTGTCTCTGATCCGCAATAATTTAGATTATATGCTTTTTTTTTTTTTTTTTTCAAGCATGATGAGAACACAGTGACAGGATACCAAGCATACATCTATATATCTTATCTTCACATGAGGAAGTATCTCTAGTACATCATCAAGGTGCGTATCTCTTTGCAGCACATCTGAAATTCACTCTGTCTCTTGCTAGTTCACCAACTTCGTCGATGGTCATATTCATGGTTTCTTTAACATCTTGTAGCCATATTCTTCTTGGTCTGCCTCCTGCGTCCTGGGACCCTGCCCTCTAGTATTGTTCTTTCCAGGTCATCGTGACGCTTGTGTGACAAAGTATTAATTTTTCTGTATAGTATGTTGTTTATCATCCAATTCTCTTTAACATTTAGTTCTTTCAGGACATCGGTGTTCTTTCTTTTTCTGTCCATGATATTCTAGTATCTTTCTGTTGCATTTGGTTTCGAAGAACTGGATTTTCGTTCTTGATTTTATCTCTAGTACAACCGATGACAATATGCTTTCCTTCATTGTGAACAAGTCCCAGACGCTCACATTGTGATCGTGATTTCACTTTTCTGCGCCCCGAGGACATTCATCGAGTAAAAACAAGTCGACTATAGATGGGGCCCGATCGATAAACCCC
>JADZMA010000874.1:0-28541 GCA_020796225.1 Arion vulgaris
TTTCGGTTTTGGGGTGGTTTTTGGATTTCTGCCACTATAAGCGGATGAATGTTTAATTATTCCTTTTTTATTAATCAGGGCCCCCTCCTCTTTTTCCTTGGCGTGCCCTTCGAGTCGTAACCTGTTATCGAATGAGCGCACCGTGTGGCGTGGACTAGGCGAGTCAACCTGCTCTTGGTAGGTTAATAAATGTAACCCGTAAAGATTTTCTACCGACAGAAAGAGGCAGAGAAGCGGAATTGCAAATGTGCAGCGTAATTCGTTTGTGACATCGACTGGTGGTATAACAAGTCTCTCCAGCAACTAAGAAATATTACTAAACTTTCGTTTTTTGTGTGGTCAGACCTCTTTACTGTGTTCCAGCTGTGATTTCTTCCTTTCAGTTGTGTTCTCCTCCAGATCGTTTTGGGTCATCCATATGAATATTGATGGCTTATTTTTAAGCAGCTTGGTTGGTCACGAACATTCTCTCTCTCTCTTATTTTTACGGATTGGGGCATAGGCCCTCAACCAACTCATGCCAAGTCTTCTATCTCTAGTTATCTCCGCAGCTCCTCCAGCTCTTCTTTGTATGGTCACGAACACTAACTCATTTTATCTCATGATGACGTGACATTCGGTCAGACAGGTCAGGCTCAATCCTTATCCTTCTCTGTTGTTTTGTGTTTTTTATAAGCTACCTATATTTTTTTGTCTCACTCGTCATCATAATTTTTACTAGCATCAAACTAAACGGTATTACAGGCAGCAGTCCTCAGTTGTTTTTAGTTTTAGTCAATGTAATGTTATAAACTTCAGATGTCTTTGCATGACCGAGGCATCCTTAACCAGATATACTACATCTGTTCTGTAATGATAATAATAGATCCAGCATTAAGCAATATTTTGATCATCAATGATAATCAGCGATAAATATAATGATAATTTTATCAATCCTTTAACAAAACCCATAGCCATTTTCAATCACTTTATCACTGTCACCAGTATCGTTTATATACAGGAGGTGTTCAAGTAATCTGGCTATATTTTATGAAAAGAAGGTTCATTATGACGTAGTATAGGTCAAGTGGCGGTCTTTTTGCTATGATGTGTAATTATAGTGCGGAAAGCATAACCAATGTGATATAGGCAGACTAGTAAAAGAACCAGTTTAAATAGTAAATAACAAAATGCAATCATAACTGGCAACTTTTAATTTGTCAATGGGAACATTTATCTGTAGTGTTTCATTTAATTTTATTTCAAAACAATCTTCCAAACAACTACCAAACAATCAGACACACTACAAAACAATCCACTTACTACAAAAGCAAGAGACACATTAATTAGTTAAGGCGTTGAGTGGGGTAGGTTAGCAAAACTGAAACACTCTCTAGAGTGAATGCAATGCTGACCATATGGCAGTGCTGCCAGGGAAGTGTGAAGAATCTTTCAGCTGGGAACCAATTATCATGCATGTCAAAACTGAATGTCTATTATCTTTCCCCATGTGGATAATGGAATTGTTAGTCTACTCTTGCCGTTAAGCGCAGGAGCTTTAATTTGAGTTCCAGGGCAAGATGAGTCACCCCTGTGTTATATCCTTGTTTATTTAGTGGTGTCTTAATTTTGTCTATTCACCTTTTTCTTGGTCTTCCCTTGGCTCTAGTACCTGATCTCTTTTATTGTATGCTGTTATTGGTGGTTGGTTGTATTTCATTCTCATTAAATGTCTGAACCACTGCATTTGTTGTCTTTCGATGTATTCGGTGCATGAAGTTATCCACTGCTTCTGATGAGTGATGTCCTCGTTTTGTAGTCAATATTTCCTGGTGACCCCACTCTTCCTCAAGCATTTCATTCTCGCATGTGGTGTGCTTTCTGAAGTTTATGTGGTGGTTGCTGCTGTCAGAGACTGAGGTTGAAAATTGGAGTAGCAAGTAAAGAATGCATACAGTGACAACTTGACCAGACGACGAGTTGGAATGGATCATCAATCAAAATCGAACTCAAGTTACTGTACGTCAGTCGATGGACGCTATTGGAGATATTCGAAGAAGATGGAAGCACATATTGACATGTCCGGAGTGCAATGAAGATATTCCAAACTGAAATTGAACAGGAGTTGTGTACTGTAGTGTACACAACAGTCAACACATTTTATTTAACTAGTTACTTCACTACACTGGACTCAGGACTCCATCCATACTCCATGGAAAACCTAAGATTCAATTGACTTTGTAAATAAATTGTATGAGTATTATGAGTATATATAAACATTTTTTTTTCAAATTCTACCTCAAAAATAGTTTGCAAATTATCTGAAAGAAATTCACAGTAGAAGGAAATTGGCCGGCCATCTTCTTCCATAAATAAAGTTCTCGAGAACTGGATCTCCGATGCAGTCCTAATATGACCCGCCATATTTTCGAATAGAAACTAGTAATGTGCGGATAGTAGCTATTCGTTACATGACTACCAATTATTGCCTGAATTTGAAAGGCACCAATTCGTTACTTTATCACTACCATATCAGACCTGTCATAAGAACTTGACGAAGAATGGATAAAGCAGTCGGTAAACACACGGACATCCTTCCATGTCATTAGTACAATGACAGAAAAAACTGGCATTAAAATAGTTATGACGAATAACGTAATAATAAATATAGTTTCAAAAAAAAAAAAAAGGGTTTAAAGCGAAGGATTGACCATTGCCGGTTACCCCATGGCTCTCTCTCCGCAGAAATGACGCCACCTGCGAGTCAAACACAACTCGTAGCTCGCAACAATCCTGTCTCTAAACTGCACTCGTGAACGAAGGCCGCGGTCGATTCGAACCAGTTCAATGAGAGTTTGTTCCTACTTTCAAAAGGCCTTTATCAAGAAACGATACAGCATGAGTGACGAGTTTCACAGCACACTACATAGAGACTACGACAGAAACATCCCAACGTTCCTAAAATCTAAAGGTTCAAATTTTCATTTTAGGATGTCATGTGACCACTAAAACAGAAATAATGAATATGGAAGAAAACATAATAATCTAGCCATCCATGTCAATGGCACTAAAATAAACCAAGTGAAAGATTCAAATACTTAGGAAGCATATTCACAGAAGACAGAAAACTGGATAGAGAGATAGAGGCTAAGTCAAAAGCAAATGCTGCAACCTACCAGCTAGCCCCATTGTTAAGCACCCAAAAATTTCACAGGCAGCTAAGCAACAGATGATCAACAACATTTTTATACCTACTTTGTGTTACTAGAGCCAAACATGGACATTGAAGCAACTCGCAGTCACAAAAATAACTACATGTGAAATGCGTTGCCTGCGAAAAGTTACCAACAACACAAGAAAAGACAGAATCACCAACATCAGCATAAGAAAGAAAGTTGGCACAAAACCGTGCTTGAATTATAAAGATAAACAAAGAATGAAGTAGTTTGGCCACTTAATAAGAATGTATCCAAACTCCACAGTATACAGAGTCTTCTACAACAGAACATCGGGAAAGAAGGCAAGAGGAAGACCACGGAAAAGATGGTTAGATGGCGTAGCAGAATCCTGTGAAAGAGCAAAGATAACAATCACACAAGCCACCAGAACAGCCAAGACAAAACAGAAAACCACGACACTGGGCAACACCCGGTAGCAGTGTGACGAAACAAGAAGAAGAAGAAGATCCATGGGTCCTTGCCGAAAGCTTAAAGACCTTTCGGTCGAAACGTCGTTTTATCTTGTTTTTGTACAAAATTATCTTACTTCGTTTTCGCTATTTACGACCGCTCCATAAACATGGGAAGGATCCTAAAACTGCTCAGCAGCTACCACATACTCACCTTGCAAAATGTGTATGGCAAATTACTAGAGAAGATAGTGGCCAGAAAGATAATGTGTCACTTAGAGACTGATCACATCCTCCCTGACACTTTGGGTAGCTACCGGCCAATGAAAGGAACATGGGACAACGCTGGCACTTTTGCATATGATGTTTATGAAGGCTTCCAATCCAAGCAAGAGACTGTTGCTGTGGCCATCGACTTGGAGGTGCTTTTAACAAGGTGAATTTTTCAATAATGGTGCGCTCTTTGATTAAATGTGAGGTTAATCATTGGCTGGTGAACTGGATAGCTGCTTCTTTAATGGAGAGAACCGTTGCACTACGTTTAGGAACATGGACTTCAGTTGGATCCTGCAAGTTTTATATGCCCTGGAAATTAGCCCCAGGCGGACATTGACATTTGCAGATGCTATCTTAATATACAGGACTGGGTCAGATAGACGAGAGATGGTTGAGGACAGAAAACATTGCATACCATCTCGGGTTGGTGTAGAGAGTCTTGCTCTCAGGTAAATCCTGAAAAAGCCCGTGTGTTGTGGTGCTCGTTGAATAATCACATAGTCAAGGCTGATCTACCTGTATAGTCTTTGATAAACATACCATCGATCCAGAAACAGGCTGCGCTATCTAGGAATAAACCTTGATCGTAGTCTATCTTTCAAACAACATGTTGAACAGACGATACAACGTTGCAAGCGTGGTCTTGCAGAGTTATGGTGGCCGCACACCTTGAGCAGAGACTACGTGTCCTTTTGTTCGATCGACTGGTTATGTCCGTGGTAGATTACGGACTCGGCATTCTTACGATATCAAGATCACAATGTGAACGACTCGAACGGGTTCAGAATGAAGGTATGTGTATAGTCTTGGGCTGCACTAGATATACCCCATTGTAAGATGAGATAGATGCTTGGCCTTGTCACTACGCTCCCGTCATGCAATCGCCAAACCAAGGCATATATGCGGGTTACTGCGGATAAGAGACATCCACTGCACAAGAACGCTAATGATGTTAAGGGCACGAGAATCAAGCGTGGCATGTCGTGGATGGCCCAGGCTGAGAGAACAATTGACCAGGTGACTACGGTTGCTGACCCTACCAAAGGGGAATAATGGATCCCACAGATGGTAGCATGACCAACTACTCAACGTTATCATTACTCTTGGAACAGAATATAGAGATTGGGGCAACATGAAGGCTGATCGCAGTTAAGCAGCTGATAGAAGATAATGCAAAGGATGATGATATTGTTGTATATACCGATGGGTCGGTTCATCGTGGTGAGAAGTCCGGCTGGGGTTTCTCGGCTAATGCGCATGGCAGTGTTGTTGCAGAACGAAGTGGGACATACAGGACGACTACTTCTAGTATGAGGATGGAGGTTGAGGCCGTTACTCTGCCCTCATTGACTCTCTGGACTTCTTTACTAGGGCCAGTTTGCATCTGACTCTCAGTCGATGCTTCACAAGATGCAGAAGGCAGGTTTCGTCTGAGTGGATGTCGTCTATAAGTTTCTAACCTCCAGATGCTTACGTGGATATGCGGGTGTTTAGAGAGCGGACAGGTGTGCATCAACAGCATCGATTGTTGGGGGTTGAAGATGGATAAGGGGGATATTCTTCGGTTTCTTTCGCGACTGTCGGATGAGGACACTAAAATCGATGTTGAATCGATCAAGCGATTAGGCAGTTTGGAGTTACCCGTTGTGCAGGTCGAACTGAATGCCTGAAAGGCAGAGTGAGATTTTAATCAGTGAGCCACAGGAACCATCAGTATGCATACTCTTCGATATCTGTTGTGGGAGACTGAGCACCTATGGGTCTGCCCGGAGTGCAATGACGTCAGTTTAGTAACCAATAACCAATAACTTCGTTTTTCACGTGTTTCGTCTTACATGACAGCTAATAGCCTCCCAAAGTAACGATTCAGTAACGAGTATTTGCTAAAATACTGATAGGTAACTGCATCTCTACTTGAAACGAGATTTTTCGAAAATGCTCTCGCCATGACCTACATTAAACTGGGTTACAGGATTTGAGACTAGTAGTCCATGCCAGTTACAGAATCAAAATTTGTAAACACATTTTTTGCCATTTTATGCCAAACTAAGAGCGTCTTTTAAAACGCCTAGGCAATTTCAATTTGTAAATTTCCGGTTGTCATTTTAAAGATAGTCATCATCAAATAGAACTATGTACTGAGCAAAGAACTTTGCCATCCTCGGGAAAAAAAATTTCTCTCTCTCATAGGACGGCAGATGTCCTGCCTCTGCAGCCGTCATGTTCAAACCATCACTTACATCCTGAATCCATCTTCTCCGTGGTCTTCTTCTTCTTCTCTTTTCCGGTATGCCTCCTTCCATGATGGTCTTCTCAGCCCTTCATGTCTTTTTATATGTCCAAAATATCTCAATTTTTTCTCTTTCTTTTTGGATCAAATTTTTTTTGATTTTGAGTTCTTTCTGGAAAGATCTTTTGTTCTCTTCTCTGTAAGATTTGAAGGACTCTTTTTGTACTTATATTAAAACACATATTTTTTCCTGTTTTAAAAATTCCATCTTCCCCCCTTCCCTGGGAATATGCATTCTTGTATTCTATCTTTTTTTTTTTCCATTCCTTCCATCTTTTTGGTTTTTAATTTTTGTAAAATGTTTGTTCTTCTTTTTTTCCTTCCCTTTTCCTATGTTGTTGCAGTAAACCCAAGATATTAAATTTCACATTTTCTATTCTCTCCATTGATCATGGCGGCTCTAATCATATTTGTTGGGGGGAAACAAAAATGTTTGAAAAATGATTGTTTTGGGTTAGATTATATTTTAGTATTTACTATTATTTCTCTTTTCCCGGAAAACAAATTGGGAAAAGACCTTTTCTTTTTTTAGCGTTATATATTAAATTTTTCAAAGCTAATCAGCATCATTTTAAAAAGTAATAATTATGAATAAATAATTTATAAAATAATAAATACACGTTACACATTTTTTTGGGTGGGCCTATGACGAGCCGCCACTGATAAAAATATCATTTGTCATGTTCTTTTTATTTTTGTCATTATTTTATTTTTGCCCATTGAGATATGATTTTTTTTTTCCTTTTATCTTTTTTTCCTCAACCGGTTTACATGTAGCAGAAGTAGCAAATCCCGGCCCCCCTTTGGGGGCCCGCGCCTCTGGAGCTAAGTTGTCACTAGTCATAAACAAGGAAACCAAGTTTGGGGGTGGTTTTTTCCCCTTTTTTTTTATTGGGGTTAGGGCCAGGTCATGTTTCTCAATTTCGGACAATTGGGCGTCACTGGCTCTTAAAAACTAACAGTTTTTATTTTTTTGTATGAGTTCTTGGGGCCATTTCAATAAACAAAAACTTAGCTTAAAAAAAAAGAAAAATTAAATTTGACTCTCCCATTTTCAAGTCTCTGTTCGTTCAGTAGTTTTGCAAACTTAGTTTAAAATAAATCAAGTGGGCATGAAATATTTTTTAAGACATGAGCGATGGGGGCCCCCTAAATAAATTTCTTCATTCCTTTTTTGGGCTTTTTTGCCTCATAAATTGAAAATAATGCGAGGAGGGCCAAATGATTAAACAGAAAACTTGGACACACTTGAAGGGCCGCAAAAAGAACCCCAACCGAGCTGCAAAATTTTTACAGAGAAGCACAAAAACGGCCCAAAAAGAGTAATTTTTATTTGTTTTTAACTTTGAATTTTTTAAATCCCCCATCTTGTTTTTTATTATTATTTTATTTTACATAGCTAATTTTATGTTTATAAAATTAATTTTTAAAATAGTTTCTATCATTTTCGTTTTCAATGAATTAAATTTTTTTAAATCAGGTTATAGTCATGTTAAGTGGTTAAATTACGAAGCACCCTTTAAAATTATCATCATGAGTAAATTGTTATATCAAAAAAACGCTTCAAACTTTAAATTTTTATATTTATATTAAAAAGTAAAAAATTACATTTTTTTGAAAATTAATTTTCTCTTCCCAGATTGAGATAGACATCATGAGCAGCAGACCCGGGGTGGGTCAATTCGCTGGAATGCAAAGCGTAAGCACAAGATGAAAAGGAAAAATAAAACCAGTTCTTGTATCAAAAACACAAACTGTCTGAATTTTTAATGTTTTTAATGGTGAAATCAAAGAAATCAAACAGAAAATCAAATGGTTAAGTTGTGTGAAGAAGTATGAACAATCATCTTCCCTTTAAATCATCAACTCTTACGTTTGTACATTTTCCAAAGACAAACTGAAGTCAGATTTAAGCAAGTCCTTAATTTGCCATATCTTTTAAGCCAAAAGGGGGGCGAAAGCCGGGTTTTTGCCATCTTCTACCCAAAAAAACGAAAATAAAATGTACTCAACGATTTGGTGAATGGCCAATAACAATCAGTTTTGGTTCGAAAAGGGGCAAGTGCAACATATGAACAGTGATTTCTTGTCTTCCAAAAAAAAAAATACGTGAAAAAAATCCACGAATTTGTGAAAAACTTTTCACATATACCAAAACCCAAAAAACAAAACTCATGTAGAGTTTGGTTTTTATTAAACAAGGACAACTTTTTTGTTTTTTTTGCAAAGTTACTATTCAGCGTTCTCACGGTTTACGAAAGGGTTGACGATTGGAAAAACCAAATAATTTGTTGAAAAAAACATGAAAGCACCTCCGGGGGCGTAATTTTTCTGTTGTTTTCAAAAAAAAGATTGGTTGATTCTCAACTTGTAAGCCAAATTGAGACCGAACAAACAAATTGGCGGGCACTTTTGGGGTCGGTCCAGTAATCCCAAATTTTTAGCAGAACGAGGGCTTGCATTTTTGGGGTAGGGATGAAATTATTGGGTTACCTTATTAAATTATTTAGGTTTTTGGAATTAATACCAAAATTTTACATTTTCCCAGCAAAAAATACTTATAAAAAGGGGAAAGGGGCATACATCATACTTTTAAAAACAACATGTGGGGAATTTTTCCATCTAATTGCATCAAGCTTACTGGATCTTTATTTGGGAAAATTAAAAAACAAATACTATTCCCTATCCTGGACTCTACTCAGACTTTCCATTTGGGCCAACTCACTCTAATAGTGGTATGTGTTACCATCTGGACCAGTGGAAAAGGGTTTTTGAAATTCTTGGATATGGAAGGGCATACTGCTGAACCTCGCCCAAAGTTTACTTGATTTTTTTTTTAAAAAGGCATTGATATCAAAAACTGTCGCGGGCAAAACTATGACAATGCCAGCAACATGAGTGGGAAAAACAACGGGTTAAAGCACGCATTAGGGGAAAAAATAAGTACCCAAAAACATTCCCCGTTTACATTCACTGTTTGGTTGCGAAATGTGCTGGGAAAGTTGTATGAAGCATCCCTTTTTTTGATTTTTTTGAAAATCTCTATACATTCTTTCCCCTACCTATCATGAGCATTCTTACAAAAACACTGGAAATCGGTTCAAAACTCCCGACTTTGAAAGACTTTGGACCAGGTGGTCTTCGAGCTGATGCGACAAAAGCACTTTTTTTGGTTTTCCCTTATCAAAAAATTTTGGATGACATCTCAAATAAAATGGATCAAAGGTAAGTGTGTAATCAAGCGTATGGGCTAGTTTTGGAGATGAGTAAGTTGGAAAAAGGGGAAAAGTTAGCATTTTATGGAACGGGAAATTTTGGCTTTCAAGCGTCTAGCCTTCATTAATCACCTGATCAAGACCTTTAAAACGGGGTATGCTCTTTATGAATCGTTAAAGGGGACGTTCAAGCAAAAGCGGTACTTTTAGTTTGGGGCCAAAACCCAAAAACCCGACTCACTGTCAAAATATCAGCAACAAACTTCACGACTTTAAAAAAATTAATACGACGATTTTTGGGTCTCACCTCGTGAAGTTGTAGAAAATCAAACACCCAAACAAAAATTTGAAAGTCAGGTGTTTATTGTCATAATTGATAATGTACTCTCTCCTTAGCTAAACGCATGGAAAGCTACCGATTTTACTGATGTATTTGGAACATTTTGGCAGTTAAAATCTCTTGAGAAGAATCTTGAAAAAACTCCCAAATATTGTCAGCTCTTCAAAAAATTTGGGAAAACCAGGCGACGAACTTGTGCAGATCCTGAACTTCTTAAAACTAATGTAGTTGCTGCTATTAGCAACGAAAAAAATGAAGGCCCTTGAACTGCAATTTTATAAACTTATAATGGAAAATTCATTAGAGTCGTGTTTCCCAAATGTAGAAATAGTCTTACGAATTTACTTGTCTTTATTGATTACTAACTGCAGCGGAGAACGTTCTTTTCCAACATTAAAGCGTATAAAAGTGAGTTAAGGAACATGATGGACAAGATCGTCTAAATAACCTCACCTTAATGAACATTGAAGTATATTTACTTAGAGAATTGATTTGCTAAGTATTATCTCTAAATTTGCTCACATTAAATCGAGACAAGTTTGTTTGTAAATTTGTGTTTTATTATTTATTATCATACAAAACTTAGGGCCCCGCGCTAAAATTTGCTACGGGCCCGCGCTGGTCTAATCCGGCTCTGCTTCTCTAATAATTTCTCAATCCTTTTGTGATGTTGACAGTAACACTGTATCGTCAGCGTATCTTAGTTCAGGTATTTCTCTTTTTAAAGATAGTACGTTGCCATATTATTTTATCCCATGTGGCATGCCTAATTAAGTGTTTAAAATAAATTACTTCCAAATTTAAATGTTGTTTGTTAATTATCCAAGGAAAAGTTACAAAAAAATTTAGGAAGCTTCGCCTAGCCATATTATCAACATGTACCAGGGTATACTATGCGATCTTCTTCTTTCTCTTCTCTTCTCTCGATCGTTCTTTTTGGCCGTTTTTATCAGTCTAATGGGATATGGAAACGGCCAAACACCAGAGGCTGAGTGCACGTTCACAAGCCTTCAGTACTATTTTGGAGCTCAGATGCTTATTCTTCGGGGTGTGTTCGGTTTCAGCCAGCTATTTATTTATTAGGGTAGCTAACCTAGGGTACGATCCATTCTGCCGTATATTTTGGCCCGGATCTACGCCTTTTCGATCAACTTTGCCGTACATTTATATGATCTGAGCCATGGTGCTTGGACATCATCTCACTCTGTGTAGGATGATCGGCGTCCGCAAAGTATTGCCCTTAATTTTCCTGTCCCCGGAAACACTAGACTGGGACTGCTCACAGATATTCTAGAAGATAGTTTCAATCGGCGCTAGCAACGCAGCTGAAATTTTGCGCTCGCCAATATCACCCACCTTAGTTCTTCCGGGGATGTTAGTCGTTAATGCAACAGTACCTCAGTTCTTCCGTGGATGTTAGTCGTTAATGCAACAGTACCTTCCCAGTTGTCCAGGGATGGCAGTCTCGTTAGGCACTGAAACGAAATTTTAGAATTTGCGCTCCGAATTTTACCCAATAGATTTCTCTGCGCTTGTCCTCATGTACGGAGTTTACCGCAATCTTTCCATGTATCGACACGATGCGTTACAGTGTGTTCCAGAAACACTTCGAGACCTTTGTTTTGTACTGGGATCAAGCCTCTGCTGTCTTTCCATTTTTCACCTGCTCATCTGGGTGGCCCCTCACCCAGTTTCCCGTTCCCGTATACCATCAACACCCATTGCTGTCTTCCTGTTTTTGGACAACCGGACTTTTGATTCGTTCGCATCGTTCTTATTGATTCTTCCCCCAAAGCTCGATTTGCTTGCGAACCTTTACTCGGGGGAGTTTGGATTCCTTCACAGACGACAACTGTTTCTTACGTTTCTGCTGTTTGCCCACCGTGCTCACCTTCACAATGTCTCT
Organism: Arion vulgaris; assembly: GCA_020796225.1. Taxonomy (NCBI): domain Eukaryota; kingdom Metazoa; phylum Mollusca; class Gastropoda; order Stylommatophora; family Arionidae; genus Arion; species Arion vulgaris. The sequence goes on from JADZMA010000874.1 coordinate 11,635, forward strand.
AGGCTTGTCCGGATACAGAACTAAGTTCAGACCCCCTCCAGCCATCCGCCTTGCACGTTTGCCCACCGGAAAGGCCCCCCCCGTCCCATCGTCCGCATGCATGCTCGCTCTGCCCTGGTTCCTGCCTCACCATCTCCGTCATTTCCCCACCGTGCTCACATTTGCCTCGGGGCTGTCCGGACCTTGAAGCCTCGAGCCCCACCCTGAGATGAAGGCGGTTTCGCCATATGTGGATCCACGTGCAACTCACCGGGGCCCGGCATAACGGACTCAGGGGGACGAGAGAGAGAAGAGAGAGAGATACGGGCTCCGGTTTGCCCACGTGGGTCCACGTCTCTTCGTTGGATACCTCTCATCCCGTAAAGTTTATTTTCTCGCCCCCTCCCCTTCCCTCTGGGGGTTAATATTCGTTCTCAGACGACTCGTACACTGCTGTTTCTTCTTGTCGGCACGGGCCCAATTTTATCGGCATCGGGCCCGGAGATGTTGTTTCTTCGTGCATTTTGTTCGTAATTTTTTGGGCCTGCATTTCTTTTCCGTGCTTCCCACAACCACTACCAGTAGCTCTCCCTCGATCCCTGCCCTCTTAGCCAGACCGGAACCAAAGTCTGTTACCAGGGTCACCGCATGGAGGTGGGACACAGGGTCTTGATTAGTGCCAGCTCCACTAATCCTGGTGCGGCGTTTTCCTTTCACCTTTAGCCTCCTTTGCGATCTAGGATGTCCAAACGTCTCTCGTTTCTTAGTACTGACTATTGATTCAGTGTTTACACTTTTCCCCGTGCCATTGTTTTTTTTGTTAGTACTTGGTCGAAGCATAGCGTGTTCTTTTCTTGTGACGATGCTACCGCTGTTCGGACAGACCGGGTGTTCAATTCGAACCGTCTGAATTTTCTAAGTCTATTCTTTGATGTTATTTCTGGGAGCTTTTACCTGTAGTATTATAGTCTGTCTATTAATTCGTGAGCACGGTTGACATTGATTTTCTCGAAAACTGCCTGTTGGATATGGTGATTTTTGCATGCAGCCTTAGAATATCCATGACGCTAAAATAAAGCTAACCAGTAGTCCATAGATGCTAAGGATTTTGCACATCGGCGAATTCCTTTGATCTTTTATGACAATTACAAATACGGGGCTCAAATTTTAGTTTTTACTGTATCCTAATTTGTCATGTCTTTTCTATTCATGGTGTATCTCATATTAACGATAGGTCAAGTAATTAAGTGTTTGCCCTTTATGTGCAATCGTGAACTTGGATACTATGAACAGTTAGTCCCCCCCTTCGGTCACCATTAGACCCCAGGGTGTCTTAACTTCACCACAAATTGTATGATGGTAGACGCATTTGGATATGGAAATGTATACGTTCTATTTCTCAGTCTGTAATCAAAATATGATTTGTATCATCCCAAATCTGACGATTCCATGAGGTTGATAATTGTTACTGGCTGGACAAATTGTAATCCATCTCGGTGATATCATTGAGAGGGACCCCGTTCAGAACTTAAACATCACACTTTTTAAACGTCCTGTTCTGTTCGGCACTTCCCCTTCTTTCCAAAACAAGCTCTATCGGATTGAGGTGAGCATGATATAGGTAGTCGCAAAGACGTGTGGCCGTTTTTCCCAATGATTTTGTCAATATGAAACACCTTTGTCTTATTTGTCATCCTCACCAGGTGCAACAACTCGGGTTTCAAATATGTATCATCGAAGCTGACATTTTCCTTAGCAAGCCAAGTCCCAATTTGATCTTTTGTATTTGATGCAGTTGGTACTTTGTCGTCCGCTGATACTGCGTTGTGATAGGATGCATTATCCATTCCCAAGCATGATGGTCTGTTTAGTTGAAGTAGATCTTTCTCCCTCAGTGCCTGAAAATATGTCCATTCATTTCTGTGTGGTAGTCCCTACCGTCGGTACTTTTTGATTGGAAAATAAGTCCCGCGTCATGGACAAGACCTTCTTCACTGCTTCCTGCATGTGTTAGTATAATACTGGGCCCTTTGCTGCTTGGTATTTTCTTTTCTGTTCACCGTCTACTGATTGCCATTCTTTAGCATTGGTGTGGTGAGCATTGACCCAGGATTCGTCCAATATACAATATCATAGCCTTGCCTCCGCCGCTCACGGATCTGTCTCAGGTATTTACTTCGGGCAGCAATTAAATGTGGCTTTTCACAAATAATATTCCTGCCGCCTATAGTTTTTCTGAAGGTGAAGCCGGCGGCTCTTACAATTTTTTTATAGAGTACTTTTAGAAATGTCTATGCTGCAATCTGATTCAGTTTTAATTTCAGTTTCCTGAGAGTAACAAGTTGATTTGTCGCAAACATTTTTCAAGAGCTCCCGTCTTATGACATCTATGTCAAGTCGTCAATTGTTCTTTTCCGTCCTTGTTTGACATTAGTGCACTTTGTGTCCTGTTTAATCCATCGGGAAAGGATTCTCTATTCAGACTAAGCGCCAGTTGCGCTCGTTTCTCAGGGTTATGAATATCGCAATATAGATGACCTCTCTTAGATTCCCTACGGAAGTGTTGGTATAGTAAAACTGTAACCTTCTGCATTGTTATAAATGTACTTCAGATCATTATGAATTGATATCAATGTCAGTTTTGATAAGCCAACAAATATGATACAATACCTTCATACAAATAGCGAGATACACCTATAACTATACAACAGTATCCCAATTATAACGTCTATTTCCCTTTCAAAGTCGACTGGTTCGGTGCACGCGAATTCGTGAAATTGTTGTTTACTCACGATATTTCAATGTTACCATAATGTATTTTTAGAACAACGCGTCTGTGTACCGTAGATCTGTTACTATTGTGTACAATCCGGTGAGGTTGATTTTAATACAACCTGAAGAAGAATATTTAAACTACATCAAATTTTCTTGGGAAAAAAAAATATTTCTCTAGCGTCATGGATATTCTAAGGCTGCTTGCAAAAAATCACTGAGACCCAACAGGTAGTTTTCGAGAAAATCAATTTCAAACGTGCTCACGAATTAATGGACAGACTATAGTAGCGCAATTTATAACTAATTTATCAGTCGCGAGCATCTCGGATGTTTAGGTACTAGTTACCTACCGAACCATCAGCGATCAGGGTGGGTCCATGGGCGTTCAATCTTATACATCAGATATATAAGGGTAGGCAGGCGAAAGGCGTATAGGGTTTTTGCTGGCGGCCACTCTATCTGTTCATAAGTACGGTTCCAACTTCACTGCAACGGGTCACCCCATAGTCGCTCCGTTCCTGTGCCAATGAAAATGACGGAAATGCTAACACTGTGAAATTTTTCCCCGTGTGAATAATTCAGAATGGAAACGCCCCGTACCGCCACAAAAAAACCGGCACCGCATAAAATGCATATTGCCGTCGCTAATGTAAGCAAAAAAACTGTTCATCACTTTAAATTTCAATTCTTGTCGAAGGAACATCAATCGTGACAAAATCGCTTTCTGCACTCGCAATATAACTGCATACGGCAGATTGGCTTGTTCGTCATAACCGCTGTCCGCCATTTTCTGAATACACACAACAAACGCACGGTTGACACGGCAAAAAGCATTCCATGTAACAGTCATAGCTCACAGCGTTGCTCAAGCACTAACTCAGTAGCTCGGCAAAGAAACCGGAAAATACCCGACCAAACATGGTGAAAATGCGCTAGCAAATCGTTTCAAGAATCAAATAGTTCTGACTCTGAATGGCCCCCGCATTCCGCCAATGTTGGAATTTTTCTTCTTCTTATCTGTTCCGTATGTGTCGCTCTCTAGCACAGCATTTGGTTTAAAGTTCCTTCGGGGAAGTATATATTCGTTATTAATAGTTGTGTCATTATCAACAAGTGCTGTCATCCAGAAAGTGGTCGCGTGACAATTGTAATATACACCCCCTTATAACATCCACACCCCACTATGGGGGTGGTTAGAGCAGGCTATCGTGTGTCCGACTTTCAGTCCATGCCTCGAATGGTCAAAAAAAAACAGGTTGCAGTATGGTTGGATATCGTCTATCGAGGCTCCCAACCGACGGGGACTTCATGGATATCTACTCTGGACATGCAGTGTTCGCGGGAATTAGAACGAAAAAGCTTGCATTAACAGCACAGACTGTCAAATTCAAAATGGATAGTAAGAGGGTCTTTCAGGTGTTCATCGATCGTCTGTTAAAAAGGGACACGGAAAATTATGCTGAATCTATACGCATTTTAATTTAAATCGCATGTTGCCCCCAAAAATTAGATGTTTAAAAGTCACAGTTAGGATTGTGTTTAATCGTGGCTGAAAACTATCAACATGTAATAAGTCGTTCTGCGGGGGGAAGAACTCATTTATCTGTGCTGCATTAGCCCCTAAAAAAGAACTAATGGATCTATGTCATTGTGGCATGATAGGCAATCAAAATTGACTTTTGACAAGAAAGGTAGAAAATTTTAAAACATTTTTAAAATTACTTTTTAAAAAAGTTGACAACATGATAAAAACCCCACTTTGCTTCAAGGGGCGTCTGGGCTTAGGGGATAGTGACTGTCTATTAACCCCGACGTTCTGAGTTCAATCACACGGGGCATTTTGGGTTCAAATTGTTTCGCGGGGATTTTAAAAAAAAGGGATGGCACCACCGTTCAGAACACTACTGATCGTAATAATGCATAGAAAAATCACAAACAGCGTTAAAAAAGCTGGGGTTGTTTCCCAAAGTCCTGTTAAGGATATGCAATAAACTTTTTTAACTGTCAACAAGTGATCACCTTTGGTGGCATTATTTTCCCTACAAGATCTAAAAGCGGTAAACTTACATATGAGACTGATCTTAGCAAGGTATCTGCTGGATGCAGAATGAAACTTATGGATACCATCGACTATTCTTCCGAAAACAATAGGAAAGGCTAAGACATACTTGCAAAAAAAAGATTGTTATCAAAATATAATGAAAAATAAATATTTTGAGAAAAATAGATAAATGCAGGCTTTTTAAAAAAATAAAATCTACATCTCAATTGGGGAAAAAAACCCAAAATAATGACAACAGATAAAACAACATGACAAATGAATTTTTATCAATGGAGAAAAGTAGAAAATACAACAGTTTTGAATATTTTGGGTTTCCCTACTAACAACAGATGGAAATGGGATAAATTTAAAATTTAAAAAGAAGAAAAAAATTGGCTTTACAAAAAATTAAACAACTCAAAAATATGGAACGGAACTGATAAGAAAACAAAATCAGAATACTAAGCCATCATATTCCCAGAGTAACTTGGGGTGAACATGGACATTTAATAAATCAGTAAAAAAACATATATTGCTTTTAATATAATTTCGAAAGTCCTTCGAATATCTTGGACAGAGAAGAGAACAAATAGATTTTTCCCAGAAAAAACCCCAAAAAAAACGGAGCAAAATAGAAAGAAAATTGGGAATTTTGGACTTAAAAAAAAGACATGAAGGGCGGGGAAGACCTTGGAAGGGGCATGAAGGGGCCACGGAGAAGATGGATTCAGGATGGTGATGGTTTGAACATGACGGCTGCAGGGGCAGGACCGCCTGAGAGAAAAATTCCCGGAGGACTGTTGGGGATAAAGTTCTGCTCAGGACAGGCTATTTGATGATGATTTAAAAAAAAAAATTACCCAACAATGGTTACCTACTTCGACAGACGGGGGCAGACCCTTTTTTTTGCCTCATCTCAACAGGACTAAAAAGATTAAACAAACAAATCCCCTTCCAAACTGTTTTTCTGCTGTGCTCTCTGAAAAGAAGAACAACCCAGAATGTTCAATTGACAGAACTGCCCTTGCATACAATATAGAAATGAATACTCCCAAAATTCAACATTTACAAACTATAAAAAAAAAGGGGGGTTTAAAAAAGAACAAAAAGTTTATCTTTAAATTAATCTAATTGTTAAACATTTGAAGCGATGACAAGAAGAAGAACATAAATAATGAATCGAAAACTATGATAAAAGCAAAATTTTAAAGAAATAGTGGAAGTTGGTCCCTCTACAAACTTCAAACCCCCTGCACAAAATTCAAAAAAGAACGACAATTATCCTTAAACTACATGATCAAAACACATTAGACTGAGATGGCACAGAAAGCGTAAATTGGCAATCGTTTGGTTTTGGAAAAAGGAAAAAACCAGGGGACTGTCTTGTTTAAAATAATAAATATATATATATATATTTTATTATTTTTCCTGATCCAAAAACCCGGCTTTCGTTTGGCTCGGTGCCATGGACATCGTAACCCTTCGGTTCAGTGCCACAAACACCGTAAATCTGGAGAACCTGTGGCTTTTCTCCCCAGCCCGCGGTATTGAACCCGCACTCACGGGGGGCTTGTCACCCGTCGTCAACGTTCTACGAACACGCTGGCCGGGGGAATATATATATTATATTATATTATATTTATATTATAAAAATAGTGTATGTATTTTGTTTTTCCTATAGACTCAAACTCTGAACGATTAGCTAAATTTGGGATATGTTTGTTTTGATGTCAGGATGCCCCTGTCACGTTTGAAATAGGTAGCGCTGTGCTTTCGAAAAAATCTAAAAAAATAATAACACCTCTTTTCATCAAGTTCTAAAAATCTCCTTTAAACTTTCCCACAAAAACGCAAATTTCATGGGGAGTTTCTTCCGGAAGTTTACGTATGCCATCTAAATTCGATGACGTATGATTAAAGTCAATATTTCAATACAAATCTCCATTAACTTTTCCCACGAAAAACCAAATTTCATGGGAAGTTTCTTCCGGAAGTTGACAGTATGCGCATCTCGATTCGATGACGTATGATTCAATCAATATTTCAAACAAGCCGTTAAAGTCAATATTTCAAACAAGCCGTTAAAGCTAAAGGGTTTTTTTTTCAATCATATCTAGATCCCCAAATCATATTTTAAGTTCCATCTATTCCATCAATGTTTGTTGCTATGTTGGAAAAAATTGCTCTTTTCGTTTAAAACCCAAAAAAAAAACTACGACCCGGGGAATCGTTAGAGGAAGCTTTGGCCGCATTTCTTAAATGGCAAGATGGTTTTTTGCCATCCTTTTTGATTACAATGTACACGTTATATTTAATACCCCAATATTGTTCGACAGAAACGGGTTACCATTTTTATTTTGTAAATCAATCCATCCCATTGCCCCATGCGGCTCAATTCTAAATTAGTACAACCATTTCCAATAGGTGGCGCGCGTTGGTAGTAGTTTGGCAAATGTTTTATCAGTTTAACTGTTTTTTTCAAAACATATTACGGCATTTCCTTTGCATTTATATGTTAATATTAATGATATGCTTTTCCTAATAAATTTAATCAAATTTAAATTTTTTTTATTTTTCAGCGAAACTTAAAAATTTTTCCCACATTTTCAATTATGCCCCCAAAAACGAAAAGCTATTGGTCCACCCACCTAGTCACGAAAAGAAAGGCTTCCCTTTTCAGAAACAGTGAGAAACGGAAGCAAGACTGGAAACCGTTCAGTTCGCACCGCTGAACCCCGTTCGTCTGAAACGCGGCAACGTGAAACAAGACAAACCAATGGGTTTCCCACTGCTGAACCCCATTTCGTCTGAAACAGACGAACATCGTGAGCAAGACAGAACCAATCAGTACGCACTCCCCAAGTCCGTTTGCTGAAACAATCGAAAGGGGGAAGCGGACCAAAACCGCTCGGATACACTCTCAACCCAACGAACACTGCCCAGATTAAATCAGGTGCTTTCCTTAATACAAATTATGATTATAGTCTTCACCCAAATGGGGTTTATTGGAAAAATTGATAGATTATGCGTATTTGCAGTGCCTCAAAAAAATGAATCACCAGGGAAAGTGCTGCGCGGTGGAAAGTGTTTCCGTATTCATTCACCACCCGAACCATTTCCTTTGGGACAGGGGACACAACCAATCAAAACATTTCTTGGGAAACATCCCTTTAAAATTTATTTTCGAATGTTGGTGAAAAAATATTTGGGGAAATTAATCCCCTTCAAAGTTCGGGGGAAAAATTTTCATCTGCTGGCTCCCCTGCCACTGCCCGACGAATTACAAATTTCTTCAAATTTATTTCATGGGGAAAAATGATGAACAAAATTTATCAACGTTGTAGATTCAATACCCTGCAAAACGAGAAATAGTCCTGCATTACAAACTTTTTCGTACACAATGAATTAATTCGTTGTTCAAAAATGCCCCGCAACAATTACCATGATGACTACCGAGTTGTACTTGACAGACAAAACACCTGTTGGGCAACACGAAAACAGTACAATGCCCCAAAAATTGATGAAGTGGCGATCGTTATGGTTGGGGAAGAATTTAATTCGCGTGATATAATTCTTCATCGCAGAAGTTGATTTCAGCGGTCTCAGAAACTCATCGCGCCTACGACGTTTCAATATCATATTATTTTGGAAAAAATGGATATTTTAACATCAAATTGAAAAACAAAAACAGATGAAAGAAAAAAAGTTAGTCTATGAATTATTATTCATATCGATAAAGTTGTGAAAACGAAAAACATTCTTGAAAATTTGAAAAGTTCCTCAATCTTTGTTTTTAAAAAAAAGAACGGCGTCCCTCTTTGATTAAATCAAAAAATTGCGTTCAGGGAATTTTTCATTTGTGATGCAATTGTTAAAGATGGCAATGTGAATCCCAATGTTGGGAAAAAAGGTCTACTACCGCCACATTTACAGAGTCCCGGCACATGCATGAATACGCACAAGATGCAATGACATATTTCCCCTATGGGCCCTCAGATTTATTTTTCACGTTTCATCAATCCTTCGTGGGATGAAATTAAAGAACTTTTTTAGCTGGACAATTATCATCGGATCGTCATGATATTACTGCGCGTGTATTCAAACAAAAATTGAAATCTTTTAAAGGATTTCATTGTCAAACAGTGTGTTTTGGGGGACACGCTGTTGGATGTATTCCATCGAATGGGAAAAAAATTCCCATGCACCTTTTTTTTGGTTGATCAAAAAGTCACCCAGATCAAATTGATCAAAAATCATCTCCAGAAATACCGATGTCGCTTGTCCCGACTTTTTTTTAATGTCCCAAAAAAAAAGATTCATTCCATGTACATAACAATAATTCAATGCGTTGTGGAAAAAGGAAAAGATACCCAAAGACTTACACCGATACTATCCCGGCTGACGGTATCCCCCTCTATCGTCGACGATCAAATGAAGATGGCGGAAAATCCATCACTGTAAAATGCGAAAAATGATGTTTAAATTTATAACGTTGGGTTTTTCCCTACCCCTTACTCTCAAAAAACGTACAAACACCAAAAAATGTTGAGTATTGCAATTCGGTGAAATCGATCAAATACATTTGCAAATATTTAACAAAGGAAGCGAATGGGGTTTTTGGGTGCAAATATAAATGTCCATCGTAAATCGACGTTATCCTGGACCCCCTACTTAGTAGCAATGAACAGTATGGCGCATTTTATCATTTCAATTCATGAACGACATCAACAGTTTTTCATTTGGGTACCGAAAATGGACAGCCGTTACTTCTCCAGTAATCACATCCCTTTCCCATCAAAAAACTTAACTCATTTTTTCATTTGTAGAATGATATATTTTAAGACGCTACTTTTTTTGAACTGCCAACCACATGGAATGCAGCGCGAAAAAATTTCAACGTCGTAAACAAGGTAAATAGTTGAAGGACATTCAATTTATATTCGACCAATGCTTAGGCCGTTTTTACACTGTTCATAAACAATGAATGCTTTTACTTCGATGCAAAAAAACCCTGAATCTTCAAGAATTAGAACGTTAACGGTCACGTATTTACTTTTTGAACTTAAATTTCTTCTTGAAAACGATGCACATTGGGGCCCCTTTCCCTTGGATCAAACTGCACGACCCACAAATGCATTATTTGCGTAATATTTAAAAACTGCCCATCAATCCAAGAACTTTGGGGAAAAAAACAAAGACTACCGGTGAAGACTCTACATCGCTTGCGTGGGCAATCAAAATCCTGACATTCAATTCCCCAAACGTATATAAAAGGGTTTTTTCAATTTAGGAATATGTTTGCAATCACTAATAAAAAACCCATCAATTGGGGAAAGGATGCCCAAAGAACGTCTGCAAACAACCTTTTCGATTTGGAGTTGGAACGAAACACCTTTTATATCAACAATTGGTACATTTGTTCAAACGAATCTTAAAAATTGATCCGGAAAAAGCATGGGATAGACAAATGCATGCAATTAAAATCAAAACGGGGGATTTATTTTATAGATGCGCCCAAGCGGGGAAAACGTTTCTCAATTATTTGAACCAAATCCAAAAATTTCCCTCGCTCTTTGGAAATTTCGCAAATCTTTTGATGGTGGGAACAGGGATTCCTGAAATTCCCTTGAATATGCAAATCACTGGACAAACATGCAAATCAACAAAAAATTTTGCAATGGGGGAAAAAAACTCCAATTTTAACTCATTATATGGGATGAAAGTACTATGGGGCATAAAAAAGCATTAGAAGCGTTCATCGAAAATGAAAATTTGAGAGAAAAAAGCTCTTCTGGGCATTTTTTATTGTCTGGCATTTCCGGCAAACCCTACCAGTTATACCCAAAATAAACCCCCCCCATGAACAAACTCCAAATCATCAGTTTTTTTGGCGCACAACAGAAATTGACTTTTTAGCCAATATCGTAACAACACAACATGATGAAACCTCAACTTTTAAAACAATTTTGGATATTGGGAATGGGAAAATGCCCAAACGATGATTCCCCCATGTATCCTGCCCTTGTAACATCAACGAACCCCCGCAAAATTTATTATAAATTTTTCCCAAATATTGCCATAATTACAAAAAAATCATGGGTCAGTCATCAATATTGCAAAAAAACGGATGTATTGTGTTTGGTTCAAACAAAAAAAAGGGGTGAAAACCCTTTGTCCTCAATACTTAATGAAACGACAAGTTGTCAATTATCAACTGAATTCTTGAAATTCCCCGATTTGCCAGGCAGCCACCCATGTTTCATTGAAAATTCGTGCCTATCATTTTCTCGAAACATTAATCCCCAAAATTTTCAACGGGACTAGACTTTTTGGAAAATAATAACTATCATCGAAGGTACAATTTTTAAAAGGAAAATTTGGGGAAATATACTATTCCCCCATAATATTCCCAAAAGACATCCATTCAATTCAAACCCGTTTCCGGGGCACTCGCCCTTTCAAGCCATCAACAAATACAAGGACAATCACTCAAGGTTTTGGACTCATTTGGAAAATCAAGTTTTTACTGGACGTAATTTGTTCCCCGTCGGAAAACATTTGATTTTTTGTATCCCCGATGGAAAAAACAAAAAAATTTTATATCCAAAAAAATTTTAAAAAACAGGCTTGAAATGAAACTTAAATTGTAAATTTTGTTCTCCAAAAAAATGAACAAAAGGAAAAGATAAAACAAATAATTTACATATTGTTATACAAGTTTCCTTTAAATTCATTTTTTTGTTAACGTAAAAGGGGAGTTTTTATATATATATATATATATATATATATATATATATATATAAAGTAAAAAAATTAAAATAGACACTCTCCAAAAATATATATATATATATATATATATATATATATATATATATATATATATATATATATATGGAACGTGTCTACGTCGGACTTTTACTTCTATGATGACTTGAAGCCAATCCTACAGTTCATCTAAAATTGGTGCCCTGATTGGTTACCGGGACTCAAATTGGGGTTTAAGGAATAGAACCACTGTTACCTGTCACACATGTCCTGAGAGACGACAAAGGAGGTTGGACGTGGGGCTAGTTACCCCACACCGTAAAACACACTAGATGGCTTCCAGAACAGAGCGAACCGAATAAACGCTGGCTGAAACCGGACACATCGCTGAAAGATAAGCACCAGAGCTCCAAATGGTGTTGAAGATGTGACGTAAAACATATCAATGTTACGGTGAAATGAATCAGATTTCCACATGAATGGAATTTATGGGGAAATCTGGTACATCTGTCTGGGCGGTGATCGCGAGAGAGAGATAGACATTGGTGCTGGGATTTCTCTCTCTCGCGATCGTTCTTACGCCGTTTTTATCATTCTATTGTGATATACAAACATCAGAACGTGATGTACGTGCACAGCCTTCAGTTCCAATTGGAGCTCAAGTGCTTATCTTTCAGTGGTGTGTTCGGTTTCAATCAGTGTTTACTGGGTTCGCTCTCCGTTAGCCTTTTGCTGTCTCCAGCCAAAACCCGCAAGGCAACAGGTTGTTATTTTCTTTTAGGGCAACGACCCTTAGATGGCCTGCCCTCCCGGGCTTATAGCCCATCTGCCCAACAAACTGGCCGCTTTGTGGGCTCCTTGGTTTGCCGCTCGTCCAGTTTTGTGTACGGTTTGCTTCGCTAGACTTTGATTGTCCCCAATCAAACTACAAGGCAACAGTAGTTCCCTGCGAGCGAAAACGCGCACTGGCTTTACCTCTGCTGGACTTTCCAGTTGTTCTGAACACTCGGGTGGGATGCACACCCTCGTGCCTGCAGCTCTTGCCGTGCCTTTCTTGCATACCATGCCATGCCGTGTCATGCTCACCTGCCCATCGGTGGGGCCCACTATGGCATCGCCAGCGTGCGTGCTAGCTCTGCCCTGGTTCCTGGTCACCATCAGTTCTCGCCGTGCACACATTTTCCGTGCCTTCCGTATCGTGCTAGCATTTGCCAGGGCTGTCCCCGCCAGTGACTAAACCCCCCCCACCCCACCCTGTGATAGGGCCCGTGTTTCGCCACCTGGGGGCCCACCCGTGCAACGCTCGCATGTATGCATACTCTGCCCTGGTGCCTACCTCACCATTTCCGTCAATTCCGTCGTGCTCACTTTGCCTATGCCGTCCGTGTGGACCGCGTGCAGCTCAGCTCCCAGCATACTCATCGGTTCAAAAGAAAGGGCTCAAGAGAGATGCGGGGGCCCCGAATTTCGCCCGCGCTCGACGTCTTTGTCGGCCTATGTGGACCCACGTTAGTTCAACCCGACTACCAGTATACTCATCGGCTCGAAAGTGCTCAGAGAGAGCATGCACGGGCCCCAATTTCGCCCTCGTGGGTCAACGTCTCTTCGATGACTTATAATCGTGCTCCCATCCCTGAGATAGGGCCCGAGTTTGACCTATGTGGTCCTCTTTCAGTTCAACTTGACTCCCAGCATACTCATCGGCTCAAAGAGAGGGGTCAAGAGAGCATGCGGGCTCGGTTTCGCTCCACCCGGTTCCACGTTTATCCTTCCAGCTTTTCCCATCGGCCGGGAGAGGCGAACTTTAAAAGCCAGTCTGGGAAACTCGTTCGTCTGTGTTACGAGCGATCCCATCTAGCGTGACTACCTTTGCATCTCTACTTGCCCATAGCTCTCCACGGCACCTGCCCTCTTAGCCAGACCGGAACTACCATCTGTTTCCAGGATCACCACGAGGAGGTGAAGGCTGAGGATTAGTGCCAGCTCACTAATCTGGCGCGCCGTTGTTTCCTTTGCGCCTTTGACCCCGTGTTGATTTATGACTGACAGACGAATGAAAAAGATAATTGTTCTTCTTCATCCCTAGGAAGGCACAGGTTCGCAACCAAATGCTTTTCAAGACATCATATCCAAGGTCATCTTTTCTAGCTCTCTCTACTTTCTCCCCATTTTGCTTCACGAGTTCTCACTTGCGGACCCCTTTTTTTCCTCGGGGGGCGTATATGAATTTTCCAGGTTGTGGTTTCTGTAGCTATCTAGTGTTTTTACTGTTCGGGGCGGGGACTGCCTAGGTAGTTGATAGTAGCTCGGCCTGCTGCTGTGAGACGCCTCATACTCGGGTTCGAACCTACTGTCCGCATTTGTTTGAAGTCGGAGAAAATATGCCTGTATGGCGAGGAATACTAATTACGAGTACATGAGCACACGGCTGCCAGTGTAAAGTAATTTACAATGTGCACGCTCTGCCATTGTAAGTTTGGGAAAAAAGGTTTTACGCAAAAATCAGTTTCGAGATGAAACTTCGTCTGAGTTGAAAGCGGACGAAAGAAAAAAAAAAACTGTTCGGGGCTACCGAATTATTCATATAATAGCTTGGTATGAGAAGAGTTGTCATCCTAACAGTTCTTCGTAATTTCTCTATCATAGGTCAGATGTCCTGCCTCCGCTGTCGGCATACTTAAATTATATATTGGTTATTAAACTGACGACACTGCACTCCGGGAGAGCCGCTGTAGCGTAGTGAACTCGCTTCGCAAGGCTGGTGGTCTGGGTTCAGCTCCCAATGCGCGGAATTTTCTCGACCGCGACGGCTCTCGGTGGGTACCAGACATGCTCTGGGAAAGTAAAGGCGGCCGGCATGATGCTGACCACATCACCCATCGTCTGCCGACGGTCAATGAAAAATACAGGCCTAACACTGTATTGTTATGAAAGGGTTCCTTTACTTTACTGCATTCCGGACAGACCCATAGGTGCTCAGTCTCCCCCAACAGATATCGAAAAAGTATGCATACTGATTGTCTTCTTTTATATGCATATTTTCTTGTCTGATCTGCTGGAGGACCAGTCAACAGTGCACGAACCCCGTAGTGCACAGCTGGAATCCATCTCTTCCGTTGTCTTGTATGTCTTCATCCATAATTGTCTACCCCAAACTTTCATATCCCTTTTTAGTGTATTCAAAATACTTCACTTTTATATTTGTAGCATCAACCAGTTCTTTCAAAATCATTCTGGTTAGATTAAATAATCTCTTGTCCAAACGACTGTGCAGGTAGACACATTCGGTAGATGATCCGATGGCGTGATTTAGTACGACAGCACATATTATGCCAAACAGTGTTCAAAAGAGAACACATCCTTGCTTCATTCCATTGCTCGCCCGTGTGGTACTGGGGCCCACAAGGGGAAACAAATAATATACCACTGCAACCTACAATGCATGTCGTAAGGTGACTGACGTAAGGGCCCCAGGGATGCCACCTAGTAAATAAAAAGCAGCGTAGAAATCGAATGTGCTGGCATGCTTTGGGCGCATAACTGGCACACGTGCAATCGTTCTTTGGGCTCAGATCTCAAAAAATCACACAGCGTGGTTGACAAGTGGTCGATATGGAGCGTTCGGGAAAAAGATTCCATTGCTGATGCTGAAGTCCTCTGAGCATCATGTTGCATATTGCATTTCATATCCTGGTGGAAGAACTGGAAGAAACCAAACAGCTTTGGTGGAAAACCAACTATGTCAAGTACTTGAATAGACCAGCTTTAATGATGAGGTCAAATGCTTTGTTGAGCCAACTATAACTACTGGGCCTTAGGCTCAGGTAAGATTGGGAAATCAAAACACTACACACATGACCTCGCATTCAGTTTTGGGGTTATATGAGAATTCTTTTTTAAAATCAACAAAAAATGCTAATCGACGTCATATTATGCAGCAAGTTAAGTTTAACAATGGAATATCAAATATAATTTTTCCCAATAAATAACCATAGACTCACAGAATTGAGAAAATTGCAAAAAAGTTTTTGGTGTTCTATCAAACATCTGAAATTTCCAGATCCCTTTCTTTCTAGGTCAGGAATCCCCGGCCGGTTGTCGGGCCTGTGCTAGAGCACAGCCAATCTGAAACTAGGCCAGACAACTGACAAAGGGGTTCCTGACCTAGAACAGAAAAGGGGGCCGGAAAATATAGATGTGTGATAGAGCACTGCAAGCTTTTCAATTTTACCAATTCTTAGTCTATAGTTATTTATTGGTGAAAAATATTCAAAATTTTGATGTGCATTGTTAAACTTAACTTTTTGGGATAATACTTGGTTTTGGCATTTTGTGTTGATTTTAAAATGACTTCCCCTTTTATCCAATACTGGAATGCGAGTCGTTGTGAATTTAGTCTGATTTCCATATACCTGAGTCCCACCCCGTTATAGTTTGGGTCTACAGAAACCTGGCTGTGGTTTAGGTCAATGAAGGTGATACAGATGAACTTGTGTTGTTCTAAAGGGACGTTACTATATCTGCCTTAGATCATATCTCGCCCAGTGGTTACCGGGCCCAAATTTGGGGTGTAAAGAATAGAACCACTGTTACCTGCCACATGTCGTAAGAGGCGACTAAGGAGGTTTGGCTGAAATCGGATGCATGTGTCCTAAATGTGTGAAGGTCTATGCGTTTAGGGGCCTACCAAACCAATGTGCAACGTATACGTTCTTGGCAAAGATCAAACATATCACAAAGATTGATTAAAATTGGTCGTAAAGAACGAACGCAAAAAAGAAGAAGAAGATCATATCTTACAGCGTCTTTTTTTAAGGAATTCACAGCTAGGAAATGTATCCTATCAGCCAACTTGTTAAAGTTGACCAGGTTGGCAAATGCGTATAATTTTTCTATATTACTCATTTGTAGTTATTGCAATCTCACCTATCACAAGTTTTCATGTACTTCTTCATTTGAGAATCCCCGTTTGCCTCCCATCGTCAGGATAAAAAAGATTTATAGAACGGGCTCATGTGTACGTCTCGTACATGCTGTATCTCATTGTCTCTTCTATTTTTGTGGGGATCTTTTCCCCTTTTATCCATTGTATCTAAATAGCGTTGTCCCCTTGAGCGCCCTCTGTTGGTAATCTTCATATGTGGCCGAGTCATAAGTGTGTTGTTTCGTGAATGAATCGCAGAACCGTGTGGTATATTTTCTCAGTATGATGCAAATCTTCGAAATGTCGCCCCTTTAGTTTTTTCTTTATAATAACCTTTAATTTGGATTGTTGATTTTGCTGTTTTCCGCCCCTTACGCTCTCCTCGGGGCCGCCTCTCTGTATAACCCCTGAAGTTCAGTTTCT
>JADZMA010000875.1:0-28526 GCA_020796225.1 Arion vulgaris
GTCAAAAAACACAAAGGAACCGGAAACTTCAATGGAGGTTTTTTCTGGGAACAAAAACGGCATTCTAACGGTGGGGGGGGCTAAAGGCCCCAGAACGTGGTGGGGTGTCTTAGTCCCCCCGACAGGGGGAACATGATCCTGCTTTTTTCAATATCACCTCATTTTGGAGTACGTTTTCGCTCGGTAAAAACCTTTGGGAGTAAAAAAGTAAGAAAAATATCTTATATTCTCTCTCGTCAGAATGTTTTTTTTTTCATGAATATTCTTTTTCATCAACATCATAACTAGTGGCGGCTCGATCATTTTCTGTGGGGCCAAAAATACGCTTTCCTCGCTCCCTCAACTCCATTAAAAGGTTGATATCACCTCAATCCTCTCCATGTTTTCTCGCCTCCACGTTTTCACTGTTCCTGGGTTCCGGATGGTTCCTTGTTATTTTTTCCTCTCGGTTTTCCCAAAGCCCAATTTTTTTAAACTTCTTATTCCTGGGATCTTTTTTTCTCATAAGTTCCTATAAAAGGGGGTTTTTAAACCGGAAGGATTGACCTTTGCCCGGATGTTCCCCCTATGGCTCGACCCCTCTCCGCGAAATGGCCCCCACCTGCCGGTACTCACGAACTCCGCTCCAAGCCCCTGGGTCTCTGTCACTCAGAAAGAACAGGGGTCGGATTGCCTAGCCCTTCATGAAACAAAGGAAACCCCCCCCAAACCCTCCTCTGTGACCTCATCAACCATAAATATCTTTAAAAAATTTTTAGATAAACAATCTGACTAAATTTTCCAACAAAATATTATGCTTACGACAAACCAAAAACATGTTCATTAATAAGTCTTTTTTTCGAAATTCTGATTCGGGCTGCTGGCGGGTAAAATGGGCCCCTGGATGTAAAATGGGGCCCCCATGTACTCCCCCCCCCAGGCCACCCTTTATGGGGGGGGGAGTTTTCCCCTCAATGATCCGAAAGCTATCCCGGCGGGAACATTTTTCCTGGAAGGGTTACCATCCGGACGGCCCAAGGTGAGAGGTCAGACTAAATTTTCCCCCTGGTCCTCAGGGGGGGTTGGCAAGTGTAACAACTCTCCCCCTAAAAAAAAAAATGTTACAGAAACTTAAAAAGGGAAAAAAAAATGCTCTCGTGTCCAGCGGTTTTGGGAAAAGGTACCACTTCAGCATGAACAGTATGGGTAAACCCAAAAAAGCCGGGGGAATTAAAGTCTGCTGGATGTCAAACAAAACAAGAATGTTCTGGAATCAGAACAATGTTCAGCCCAAGCATCACAGGTGGAAAAAGGATAACCTTTTTTTACATTCTGGGGTCAGCGAAAGTAGATGGACAGGCTTCGGACAGACACAACTAGAACGGGGGAAACCATCTTGTACTCGGAAAAAACGGGGGAATCATTCACGGGTTCCTAAAAATAAAAAGATTGTCCATCTCTTAAGTGGCCCGAAATAAAAAGATTTTTTTGGCCCCGATTTAATGGGAAAGGAAAGTAACTATCTTTCTTACCCACAAAGGGGAAAAAAAGGAGGACAAAAAATTTTTATGAAGGTTAAAAAATAGTGGACAGGTTTCCCGCTCAGGACTTTTTGTGCATAAGGGGAGACCTAAACGCAAAATTTGGGAAACAATAACGACACAGAAAGCAATAATGGAAGAGGATGGGGCCCTGCAAATGAAAAGGGAAAAATGTTGAGCAATTTTTCGAAAACAGACATCAAAGGGCCCAATTTTTTCCCCAAAAGGACCATACCAAAGAAAATGATTCCCCCCAAATGGAAAAAGAAAAAAAAAATAACCCATTTTATATAAAACCAAATGGCGAAGACATTACTTGATTAAAGGAAAAAGAAGCTGACGTGGGCGCACCCCTTCTTTCCATGACGGTCAAACTCAAAAAAAAAAAAAAACCCCCAAAGACAGAAAAATCTTTAATGTTAACCTTTAAAAAAGACAGGGGGTGCTAAAATATATGGAACAAAACGTTTCAAATCCTGTAAAACGTCAGACACAACCCCAAACTAAAGTACCCAAGAAAAATGGAAGGGATCAAATCATAAAAATGTTAGCATGGTTTAACCCGAAAAGACAACATAAAGAGTGGAAAAAAGTGGCCAGCCTTAAAAAATACACCCAAAAGCGAAAGGAAAAAAAAAAAATCTCTTGCTTAGATCAGAACTAAAAAAGATAAGGCAAAGAAAAATTCAGAAATAAACAAAAAGGGAAAAAAGGGTGCTAGAACAGACAAGGAAAATTTATGGAAAAGAACGAAATGCGAAAAGGCCAAATCATGATCTGCACACACTGTACAGTTCCCAAAAAATTATGCGGGGTAAAAGACACCCATAACATCCAGTCAGAAACAGCCCAGGACCTTTCCCCCAGGCGGAGCAGGATATGAGATGGACATCCCACTTTGAAGATGTCTAAAAGACCCGATTTAACATCCGATTCCCCGGCCCCGGGGTATTGATATCAACCTCAAATTGCCCGAAAAACAAGAAATATAAAAGCTATTGGATCCTGAGAAACCAAAACCCGGGGAAAATGTGACGCGGCCAAAATCGATCCCATCTTGCTGCAAACATATTAGAGCCATGTTTGCAGATATCTGGAAAAAAGATTCCTAAAATTTGGGCTAGGGGTCTTTGGGGAAAAACCCCGAAAGGGGGCCCAACAGATTGCAATAACTGGGAGGGTCGTTGTTTCAATCCCGTGATTTCTGGGAAAAAGTCAAGTGTGAACGTAACAGTGTCGAATAGAAAACAGGTTTGAAAAGGAAGAGGAAAAAATGAACTATATTTCCCCGCGTAACTTTTGAACAATTGGGGTCAAAAACTTTTTATCAACCTGATTTTGAAAAAGGGTTCGAAGGTCACGGGAAAAAGCCTTGGAAAATCTGAGAAATGGGGCCCAGAACCAAATCAAGCCCCTCTTCTAAAAATTTTTCCCAACCCAAAATTCCCAAAAAAACATTCCCCTAAAAACTGGGGTTTGACAGGGGTCTAATTCCTCTTTTTTTTATTAACCAATTACTGGGTGCTAAAAATGCCATAAAACCAAAAACACCAAAGGGAAAAAGATGGACCCCTTTCAGATGGAGGGGCCTGGACTTTCAGCGATAAGCCCCGGTTCACAAAATGAACATATACAAGAGAAAAAAACAATACTTCACAGCACGGCAAAGACAGTAGGCCTCAAAAAAAACACAGGAAAAAAAAATTATAAAACAGTAAAAACCCAAAAAATAATGTTAAAAATGGGAAAAACTGGAAAAGGGGTTGACATTTACATATCTTGGGATCTGACACTAAATGGTGGGACAGAGGAAATTAAAACACTCTAAAAATAAAGGGCCAGAACCCTTTTTCCCGAATGAAACCCGTATGGAAGTCCAAAATCTACAATAGGACCACAAAGCTTAAACTCTATAAAAGCATTGTTTTGCCAGTTTTGCTCTACGGATCAGAGTGTTGGAGGATGACCAAAGGAGATACTAGCAGGCTGTCAGTTTTCCACCACTCTTGTCTTCGCAGAATCTTAGGAATCTTTTGGCCAGTAAAAATATCCAATAACCAACTACTCCAAGACACAAGACAAGAGGCAATGAATGACATACTCAAAAGAGAAGATGGAAATGGCTCGGACATGTTATGAGAATGAGACAAGAAATGCCTGCAAGGATAGCCCTCACTTGGACACCAGAGGGAAGAGAAAGAAAGGCAGACCACGGACAACATGGAGGCGCGCATGATGGAAGAGGAACTGGACACCGCATCTCTGACGTGGGGCTCTGCGCTGAAAGGTTGCACAGGACAGGAGAGCATGGAAAGTCCTTTCTGAAGCCCCATGTGTCACTAGGCATGACGGATTAAGTAAGTAAGTAATGTGCACTGCGTTGGTAAGCGTTGCACTAGAGTATACTTGTAATTATGTTATCAACTACTTGTATCATCTCATACGTGAGTTTATGATCATCAATGTTGGCGCTCATCTATAGTAGGTCATATATCACGTGAGATGCCAGAACTTCCAGGAATCTAACATGTAAGTGTCATAGAGATTCTGGCACAGTGGAAATTGTATAAGTTCGTTGGCTGGTATTAAGTGCTAGTGACGTCTGTTAGAAGTAATATGATCATTTCTTTTCGGTGGTTCTCAAACGGGAGATTGTACAGTACCCATAAGTGTAGAATATAATAAACAATTTATGTTTATATGTAGAAAAGTTACATTAAAAGTAGTTCACACAATATATGGTTTAGTAATAAACGAAAAGATCAGTAATAATAATAGTAGTAGTTGGGTTTATTATGATATTTTAATTAGACTAGTAGTATACCGCACTGATGGTGGACACAGCGACTGGTTTATGGTTGAAACCGGAGTAAAGCAAGGCTTTATTCTATCTCCGCTATTGTTTGGAGTGGCCATTGACTGGGTGATGCGAAAATGTTGCAGGGCGAAATTGGCATCGATTGGGTAGAAAATAGTCAACTAGAAAATTTGGATTTTGCAGATGATATTGCCTTGTTAAGTAGAAACAACCAAGATATGCAAGAAAAACAGACAACTTGTCATCTATAGCATCAAAAAGTTGGACTGCAGATAAGCTATGAAAAAAACAAATATAATGAAGACACCTATGACAAGTAATGCAGATATCACACTGGAATCTAAAATGATAAAAATAACAGAGCAGTTCACCTATTTAGGTAGCAATTTTGATTGCACAGGAAATGTTAAAAGAAATTATGATACAATTGGCAAAGCAATATCAGCTTTTAAAAGTCTAAATAAAATATGGAACTGCAAGTTATATAGTATTAAAACTAAATTACGAATTTTCAATTCAAATGTTGTATCAATCCTAACATATGCCAGCGAGAGTTGGAAAATGACTAAAGATATAGAAAGCAAGTTGAATGCATTTGAAAATAGATGTCTGCGAAAATAATGAATATAAAATGGAATGAATTCAGGAGAAGTGATGAAATCAGAATGTCTGGTCAACCACTAGTGATAACTGTTATAAGAAAGAGAAGATGGAGATATGTTGGGCACACCTTGAGGAGAAATGATCTACGAATATCAAAGCAGGCATTGAAGTGGGATGCAAAGGGTTCAAGAAAGAGAGGTCGACCTAAGGAGACCCTGAAACAAACTTTGCTGAGAGCGGCAGGAAATATCGGTCTCAGTTCCATGGATGAGATTGAGCGAGTTGCCCAGGATAGAGCGGTATGGAGAAATTCTTGCAGGCCCTATGTAACGTATAACGGTACGAGAGGAATTATTATTATTCCTTAGTTCACGTTATCATTACTCTTGGAAGAGAATGTAGAGATTGGGCAACATGAAGGCTGATCTCGCAGCTAAGCAGCTCATAGAAGATAATGCAAGGGATGATGATGTTGTTGTATATACCGATGGGTCGGTTTATCGCAGGTAGAAATCCGGCTGGGGTTTCTTGACTAATGCCATGGTAGGGTTGTTGTAGAGCGAAGTGGGGCATAAATGACAGCTACTTCTAGTATGAGGATGGAGGTTGAGGCCGTTACTGCTGCCTCCATTGGCTCTCTGGGACTTCATTTACTGGGGCCGTTGTTGTATCTGACTAGCCGATGCTTCCAAGATCCAGAAGAGGCAGGTTTCGGTATGAGTGGATGTCGTCTACTGAAGTTTCTAGCCTCCAGCGGTTTACGTGGATATACTGTCCTGGGCATGTAGGTGTTTATGGTAATAAGAGAGCGGACAGGCTTGCATCAACAGCATCGTTTGTTGGGAGTTGAAAATGGATACGGGGAATATTCTTCGGTCTCTTCGCGACTGTCTGTTGGATGAGGACACTAAAATCGATGTTGAATCGATCGAGCGATTTAGGCAGTTTGGAGTTACCTGTTGTACAAGTCGAAACTGGATGCCTAAAGGCGAAGTGAGAGGTGTGTTTAATCAGCGAGCCACGGGAACCATCAGTATGCATACTCTTCGATATCTGTTGGGGAGACTGAGCACCTATAGGTCTGCCCGGAGTGCAATGACGTCAGTTTAGTAACCAATAACCAATAACCTTAGACTGGATTATGAAGACAGCAGTAACTACCACCAGAAATGGAATTCAATGGACTCTGACAGAGCAACTAGAAGATCTGGACTTTGCTGATGATGTCCCATACACAAAATCAGTTGCAGGATAAGCTAAACCACAGCCAACTCTAGAAAACTAGGCCAGACAACTGACCGGAGATTCCCTGACCTAGATCAGAAAAGAGGGCTGAAGATTACAGAAGGTTGATATAACACTGCACGTTATTTTGCAATTTTACTAAATTCTGTAAGTCTATGGTTATTTATTGGTGAAAAATATTCATAATATTGATATTCCTTATTGTTAAACTGAACTTGTTGCATAATATAACTTCGATTTAGCATTTTGTGTTGATTTTAAATTAATTCGACTATATACACAATACTGGAATGCTACGTCACGTGGTGTAGTTGTGGTCTGATTTTCCATAATTCTCACCTGAGTCCGAAGGCCCATAAGTTTATAGTTGGCTCTGGCTAAACACACTGGATCAAAAGTCCCAGCAACTTAGGGCTAAACATTCATAAGGGAAAGACAAAGATAATGCATGCCCAAGCAAACGACAATTTGATCTCCTGGTGAAATCCACTTCAAAGTAAGAATCATGCACATATTTAGACAGCAATGTAGACAATGAGGGTGGAACAGACAGAGATGTCAGGATAAGAATACAGAAGCCAAGTGGAGCTTTCATTGCACTGGGAAACATATGGAAGTCTAAAGAAATCAAATCTAGAACAAAAATTCGGATATTTAACTCTAATGTTAAAGCAGTTCTACTGTATGGGTCAGAAACATGGAGAACAACTAAAACAATAGCGCATAAATTGCAAACATTCATCAACTAGTGTATGCACAGAATAGAGGGAATAAGATGGTATGATAGGGTCACAAATTAGGAACTTATGAAGAGAACAAGACAGATTCCAGTGTACCAAGAGATGGTATGATAGGGTCACAAATGATGAACTTATGGAGAGAACAAGACAGATTCCACACTTTGCTGGATAGGACACACTTTGCGAAAACCTGGGAGGAATATAACAAGCAGTGGATCGTGATCAGTTTTGTTGGTGGAGCCAGACATTTTTTTCCGGATAAATCATGGTTTTGGTTGTTATATTTTAATTTATAAAGAATAAATACACGTAATACATTGTTTTTGGTGGGGCCCAGCCCGGCCCCAGCCCCACTGCCCTTAATGACGAGCCGCCACTGATAACAAGAAGGGTCCTTTCCTGGAACCCGCAGTGACAGCGAAAGAAGTGGAGGCCGAGAAATGCATGGAGACGAGATTTGGAGGCAGAGATCAACAATATAAAGAAGAGCTGGAGGAAGCTGCAGGAGCTAGTGATAGGAAGGCTTGGCATGAGTTGGTTGAGGGTCTATGCACTCTCGTCATGTGGCGTGCCATTTCTACGGAGAGGGACCGGGCCATATGGGGTAAACCCGCGCAATGAAGTCAATCCTTCGATTTTAGACTCTTTAGTTGTTGAGTTTCACTTGTTCAGACAAGAAACAGTGACATCAAATAACTGTCGTTACTGATTGTGTAATACCGCTTTTAGGGCTGTGTAGGACAGGGAGAACGTATACCTTGGAATTTAATAGTCACATGGCTAGTGCAGTCACCGTGAATCTGTACAGGTTAGGATTTTCTTTATGCCCCTACAGAAATAAAACTACTTGGTCTTACCGTAGATTGAACCCGAGTCTCCTACACGGAAGCCGGGCTCTAATCCATTCGACCAGACGCTTCAAAAAGTGCCTTATTCATGGGAATTTTCCAGTTGACTCTGAGGAAGAAGAAGAAATAGATATCCTGAGGTAGTAAGTGTATTATCATGGGCGTCCACAGAGATTTTTCCAGGAGGGGACAAACTAAAGTAACAAGAAATGTTAGTAGTTTATTTACTACGTGGAAATAGAGAAGATCATATTTGCATAAAACTGTTCTTCTTCTTCTTTTGTCGTCACACTGCTACCGGGTTGTTCCCAAGTATCGTAGTTTTCTTTTTTGTCCTGCGCTGTTCTGGTGGCTTGTGTGATTGTTATCTTTGCTCTTTCACAGGATTCTGCTCATCTAACCATCTTTTCCGTGGTCTTCCTCTTGCCTTCTTTCCCGATGTTCTGTTGTAGAAGACTCTGTATACTGTGGAGTTTGGATGCATTCTTATTAAGTGGCCAAACCACTTCATTCTTTGTTTATCTATAGAATTCAAGCACGGTTTTGTGCCAACTTTCTTTCTTATGCTGATGATTCTGTCTTTTCTTGTGTTGTTGGTAACTTTTCGCAAAATAAAACTGTTATCTCATATAAAGTCCTTTTCCAGGGGGTGACACTTACCCCCTCTTGCTTTAACATACGGACGCCCATGGCTGTTATTGAAATGATAATTAAACACAGAAAGTAAAAGAGGACATTGTTATTTCGGCAAGTTATGAAATTAGAACATTAGAACATTCAACTAGAAAAATTTGACGGGAAAAAATAGAGGACATCAAAGAGAAAAATATTAAAATGTTGAATATTTTGGAGCCATAAGTAAAAGTTGCTAAGACAGAACTTTGGTAAGAAACATGAAATTCTAGCGTGAACGCAGCACATCGTCTGTCAGTTGTACTTGTAAGCTATACATTCCTGCTATGCAAACACGGATCGGGTGATTGAAGACTGAGAGAGCCAAAATAACTGATCCACTGAGTCAATAGGGCTAAACTATGAACTGTAAGCCCCAGTTTAGCACTGACTGATGGGTGTCAGCTGTTTAGAGCTGTTGCACGTGTCATTTTAAAGCTTTCTTGTAACCTCTTATTACAAAGCGAGGTGTCTCTATGGCAAAGTGGTTGAGACATTTGTCTGTGGTTCTGAAGGTTGTAGGATCAAATCCGGACCGAGTCATATGTGCAGTTTGTTCATGATTCCTATGATTGTTGCTGGAGCTACGGAGCTCGTACTTTGTGCAACACTTTCGATAGAAGGCATGATATTACTGCTGGAAGGAGGGACGATGTCGTATTAGAAAACTGAGTGCATTAAAGTCATTCCTTCGACTTTTGATCCTCTTTTTCTCTTATTACAATGCGACCTCAATTCCTTTGATTTTTTAAAATATTGTATGTTCAAGTATCTTTCTCGTTTCTCTCTCTCGCGATCCCTTTCTGTTCGTTTAATCGTGTGTCGATGCTTCCCATTCTACTGGGTGTTCAAGATAATTGCAGCCCGTGAATGGAGCTAATCTGGCATATATGTATGGAAATGGGAAGGTTCAGTTATGACGTAGTATAGGTCAAGGTTGTGTGACGTGTGTAATTGTAGTACGGGAAGGGACGATGAACAAATGTGACGTAGGACGAGCTAGTCAGAACCGGTTTAAATAGTAAATAAACACAACTCAATTTGTACCTGGCAACTTTCGAATTTGTCAATGGGGATGCAATTATCTTGAACACCCTGTATATATGACCAAATAAACAGAATAAATTAGTCTTCTTCTTCTTCGCTCGACCTACATCAACCACTCGTGAAACTAATCTATGTGGTAGGCATGTAGTTAGCGTTTTAGAGAGTGAGTTCATTGTGCTAGTTAGGCGCTTACAGACTGTAGACCAGCACTTCCGGTTTCTGAATGCTTTTTTAAATCGTGTTCGCCTTCCCACGTAGGACGACCACACAAAAAATCTGTGACAGATGAGTTCACCCCTTTAGGAGAGCCAGAATCCCTCTAAACTTTACCGTCGTTGTCCAAGTTTTCTAATCTTCTCCACTGAGAGGTGAGGGGTTGGCTTGTGTGTTCTACGGATCATTATCAGGCAATTAATTTTCACTTTTCGCTCTTCCTAAGAAAGATTAGTACATCCATTATAGTACTGATGAGCCTGAGACTAACTTTACTGAGCGAGTCCAATAACATTGGACTCAGTATAGTTACTGATGAGCCTGAGACTAACTTTACTGAGCGAGTCCAGTAACATTGGACTCAATTATAGTTACTGATGAGCCTGAGACTAACTTTACTCAGCGAGTCCAATAACATTGGACTCAATTATAGTTACTGATGAGCCTGAGACTAACTTTACTGAGCGAGTCCAGTAACATTGAACTCAATTATAGTTGTTGATGAGCCTGAGACTAACTTTACTGAGCGAGTCCAATAACATTGAACTCAATTATAGTTGTTGATGAGCCTGAGACTAACTTTACTGAGCGAGTCCAGTAACATTGGACTCAATTATAGTTACTGATGAGCCTGAGACTAACTTTACTCAGCGAGTCAGTAACATGGACTCAATTCCATAAGGAGATTGAGCGAGTACTATTCTTTGCTTCCTTTGCGTCCCGGCACCCACGGCGTTCCCGATGTGCAATGATGATGCCAATCAATCAATCAATCACTCTGAGGTTATATTGTCCAATATGATACACATTAGCACATATCGGTTTAAAAAAGTTAATTGCATATCCTTTACAGGACTTTGCGAATCAACCGCAGTTTTTTAAAGCTGTTTGTGATTTTTCTAGGCATTATTACGCTCAGTAGTTTGCCAATGCTTTCTGAACGGGTGGTGCCATCGTCCTTTTGTAAAAATCCACCGAAACAATTTGCACCAAATTGTCCGCAGCGTGATTTGAACTTATAACATTTGAAACATAAAACCATATTTCAGTTCATCATCTACTAAGTTATACTTTAGCATGGTGTCAGATATGATTGGTGGTCGGTAACAGAACAAGCCGTTAGTGCTGTCTTCTGTTGAGAAACTATTGGCTATTTATTGTCACATTTCCTGTACAATTCTCCCACAATGAGAACCAAATGTGACGTGTTGATTCAGCCAAACAGGAAGCAGGTTAAATAACTTTGGTCTACTTGTACATCGTGTCAGCTCGTCTCCTTATATTTACTTTTCTTTGACAGGATTTCTCTTCAATTTATTTCTCAAAAACTGAAAGAACGTGGCTAATATGTCTGCCGACTAGGGTCAAGGACTTCTCTACATTTTTTGTATGAGGTTAGAAGATATACTTTGTAACCAAAAAAATATACGTGTAGGCTTGTTTGGTTTGGAAAATATGTCATGATGGTTCAGTGCAAACCTGGCCATGTTATCATTGATATATTTAACCGGCAACTGGCAATTAGAGGATCGAGCGTCTTGTCGAGTGAATTATAGAGCGGATCCCATGCGGTAGACCTGTGATCAATCCAGGTAAGGCTAATGGTTTTTTTTCTGCTGTGGCCATAAAAGAAAAATTCTAACCTGAACAGCTTCGCGGAGACTGCGCTAGCCAGGCGGTACCCATGCGACCATTAAATTCTTCAGGCTCGTCCCACCTGTTCTACACCGCCCTAACAAGCGGCACCACAGGAAGTAACGATAGTTTGTTAGATGGCACCTAGTTTATATGCTGTGTTTTTATCATCATCAGGTGCCGTGCCGGCTGGCGTAGGCGATCATGGATCTCAACAAATCTCTGTCGTTGGTGTTTGCTATCAACTCAGATGTTGACGCTCTACCGTGCCTTGAAGTCAGGCTATCCAAAATGTTCTCTCTCTGTCTTCCCCTGTCTCGTCTACCCTCGATTTTACCGGTTGTCACAATGTGTTCTAAGCCTCCATTCCTCATCACATGCCCGAAAAATGATGACTACCTCTTTCTTATATTGATGATAAGCTTTCTCTGTCTTGATCTCATTCAACACCTCAACATTAGTCATTTTAGCAGTCCATGGGATTCTCATCATTCTTCTATGAAACCACATTTCTGTGGCCCTCAGAGATTTTTCGATCTGTGGGTTCATTGTCCATGACTCGCATCCATATGTCAGTATTGGTTCTATGTAGCACTGAATAACTCGCATTCTGATCAGGGATTGACAAGGACTTGTTGCAGATAATGCTTCTCATTTTCAGGAATGATGTTTTCTCTTGTCCTATTCTGCTCTTTATTTCTGAACTACATCTGCCATCTGATGTTACCAGGACTCTATTTAAATTGCTGCACTTGTCTTAGATCAGTCCCATTTATTGCGATGGTACATTTTGGCAAAATCTGCTATTCATATTCAATACCGAAATACAACAAAGATGCCAAAAGAAACAAATCATAGGCCAAATTGCACCTTTACTCAATGGCAAATATGTATCTATACACACCAAATGAGCCTTATACAATGCGATCTTCATCTCAACTTTGTGCTATCAGTATCAAAATTGGATACTTGCAGCAAATGAAGACGAAAAATTAGACCAACAGATATGAAACATCTACAGAAAATAGTGGAAGTGACACGGAGATATAAGATCAAATACACGATTATTAGAAACTTGGTAGGAACAACACCAACGCTAGAGCGAGCAAATTAGGAAACAACAAACAAAATGGTTCGGCCGTGTAACACCGTGCTGTTGGATCCTTGTTTTGATTTGGGTGTTCTTGCTCCCACTTTGCTTTGCAGTGCCCTTTGGTGATGGTTTTTTTGCTTCTTCATAACTGACTAGGTTATCATATTGGGACATTTCTGCTCCCTCTTTAGCCAGTCCAACAGTGTCTCTTCATGTATCTATTTGATTTGTCTATTTGGTGCGTCTATTTGGTGCGTCTATTTGGGGCGTCTGTTTAGGTGCGTCTATTTGGTTTTCTGTTTCAACATGTCTCTTGTGCGCCTCCGTAGCGAAGTGGTAAAGTACTTTGCCTTACGTTCTGAAGGTTGTAAGTTCGAAACAGAACTGTGTATTTCTGTTTACTAGTGCATTTTCCCAGATATCCATAGTAATGTTGCTGGAACTAGAGTTCTTGCTTGGCATAATACTCTCGTCAGGCGGTTGACGTTTTCTGTGGAGAGGGATCAAGCCGGTGTAATCTTCTTCTTCTTCAAACACTACACATCGACCACTTGTTAACCACTCTTTGTTATGTGTATGTGATCTGAGCCTAAGAGCGATTTATGTTGTGCCAGTTATGTGCCTACAAGTAGACCAACACAATGAAGTCACCTTCCACTGGAAAACTTGAAACCTTTACTTATCTCGCTATCCCCAGTTTTTCCTTGACTTCAAGAATAATTTATATGTGTTTACTGGGAACACTTCTTACTTGTTGGGTACATCTTACATGATATTTATTCAGTAATTCATTCGTTGTTCCACTGTTTATTTATTCACAGCCTAACAACGGTGTTCAGCTCCAGTCTTGCTGTTAGTGATTTCTTCTCGGTACAAACACCGTTGTCAAATCTCAAAACAAAATCCCAACT
The DNA here is from genome assembly GCA_020796225.1 of Arion vulgaris. Taxonomy (NCBI): domain Eukaryota; kingdom Metazoa; phylum Mollusca; class Gastropoda; order Stylommatophora; family Arionidae; genus Arion; species Arion vulgaris. Next base: position 13,346 of record JADZMA010000875.1, read on the forward strand.
CATCCACCTTTTGTGATTTTAATGCTTCAATTAAAAACAACATTACATTTATTTACTACCCGGGGTGATAAGAAAAATATAAACGAAATAAAGACACGAAACAAAATACTGGTTTTTGTTGCTCCTTTTATCCTGCAAACACCTCAGGATAAAATCAGTGAAAATTGTATCGTGAACTCAGTTGCATCGCAGTTTTCAATTTCAGCTAACATTAACCAAATATTTAGTTTCAATAGTGACCTTCTCGTCCCGTTGCTAAGTAATTTCATAGCTTTTCATGCAGGTCTGGTTCATCCATTCATTCAAGTCTGCATCGACTGCAGGAACATTTTCCAGGGGCTTATAGCTTGTTGCTTCTATTGTCGACACGTTGACATGGGGGCATTATTGCTTGTTGAATATTAAATAGAGCAGACTGCAAAAAATAATTCGATTAAAAGAAAACAAAAGATAAAAACATAAATAAGAAAGTAAATGGACATTTTGTTAAACTTTGGATAGAAGAAAGTAAATGGACATTTTGTTAAACTTTGGATAGAAGAAAGTAAATGGACATTTTGTTAAACTTTGGATAGAAGAAAGTAAATGGACATTTTGTTAAACTTTGGATAGAAGAAAGTAAATGGACATTTTGTTAAACGTTGGATAGAAGAAAGTAAATGGACATTTTGTTAAACTTTGGATAGAAGAAAGTAAATGGACATTTTGTTAAACTTTGGATAGAAGAAAGTAAATGGACATTTTGTTAAACTTTGGATAGAAGAAAGTAAATGGACATTTTGTTAAACGTTGGATAGAAGAAAGTAAATGGACATTTTGTTAAACTTTGGATAGAAGAAAGTAAATGGACATTTTGTTAAACTTTGGATAGAAGAAAGTAAATGGACATTTTGTTAAACTTTGGATAGAAGAAAGTAAATGGACATTTTGTTAAACTTTGGATAGAAGAAAGTAAATGGACATTTTGTTAAACTTTGGATAGAAGAAAGTAAATGGACATTTTGATTGAAAACCTTTTTTTTTAAACTTTGGATAGAAGAAAGTAAATGGACATTTTGATTGAAAACCTTTTTTTGTTAAACTTTGGATAGAAGAAAGTAAATGGACATTTTGATTGAAAACCTTTTTTTGTTAAACTTTGGATAGAAGAAAGTAAATGGACATTTTGATTGAAAACCTTTTTTTTTAAACTTTGGATAGAAGAAAGTAAATGGACATTTTGATTGAAAACCTTTTTTTTTAAACTTTGGATAGAAGAAAGTAAATGGACATTTTGATTGAAAACCTTTTTTTGTTAAACTTTGGATAGAAGAAAGTAAATGGACATTTTGATTGAAAACCTTTTATTGTTAAACTTTGGATAGAAGAAAGTAAATGGACATTTTGATTGAAAACCTTTTTTTTGTTAAACTTTGGATAGAAGAAAGTAAATGGACATTTTGATTGAAAACCTTTTTTTTTAAACTTTGGATAGAAGAAAGTAAATGGACATTTTGATTGAAAACCTTTTTTTTTAAACTTTGGATAGAAGAAAGTAAATGGACATTTTGATTGAAAACCTTTTTTTTGTTAAACTTTGGATAGAAGAAAGTAAATGGACATTTTGATTGAAAACCTTTTTTTTTAAACTTTGGATAGAAGAAAGTAAATGGACATTTTGATTGAAAACCTTTTTTTTTTTTAAACTTTGGATAGAAGAAAGTAAACTATAAAAACTCGTCTGTACAAACTAATCAGTAAGAGAAACACACACGCGCGCACGCACACACACGCACACACACACACGCACACACACACACACACGCTCGCGCCTCACACACACAATGTGAGTACATACCACTTTGTGCGATAGTTTCTCGTTGGTGGATTTATGTAAATTAATTGTTGATTTGTGTCACATGTTTATTAACGGTATTTGGATCGAAAAGTTTGATTTTGTCTGTTTTTGCACTTTTCAGGGAATCCTACTTCATGTTTTCATATTTGGTCTCTGTTGAGTTCAGATTCGAAGCGTGTGCTCATAATTTGGAGTGTCGGTTTTGCCGTCATGATGTTATTATAGTGAGACTTAGCCGCATGGAGTAGCAGTAAAAAACAATAGTAAAAGCTTTTCTAAACGTTTCATTGTTTCATTTGACATATTGAATACTGCAATGAAAAAACCCTGATGTGGCTGAAATAGTTTTTGTTCACTTTTACACTCCGCATGTCTGTGTACAAATTAAACTGTACTTTTCTAATGGTTTCACAAAACTTGATGAAGGATGTAGTTTTGTAAATAAGTTAAATATACATTTATCTTAAGCTAACAGAATGATGAAACATAAATAAACAACTGGTAAAGATAAAATGAGTTAAGGTAAATATTTAATTAATTTGAAAATGGATGAAATCATGGCGTGGTCTACAGCACATGGCCACACGGAACAGACAAAAGGGCACATGTTGCGACATATGGTAGTTGATGTGTTAATATTTGCTACTTGCGTGTTTCTGTACTTGATAAAGATTCGCTAATAGACATGTTGACTTTATTGTATACTTAAATGTTGTAAAGCTGTCCTACTTAATTCCCACTCATCGTTCGTCATGGATTGTCAACTTAACTTGTGTCTACCACATATAGCAGAAAATAGGTCAGTGTTTGTATTTAAAGCGTGGACATGACATGAAAAATGTACTCATCAATCACATTTTTTTCTGTTCTGTTCTTTTTTTTCCATTTTAGTTTCAGATAAAACATTGGCTGCGGGCAGTTTATCCCTTTTTAGTTTCAGATAAAATATTGGCTGCAGTTTATCACTTTTTTTTGGATCCAGAAGCACTTGAGCTTTCAGCTCTTCGGCTCAGTGTCATGGACATCGTAACCCTTCGGTTCGGTGTCATGGACATCGTAACCCTTCGGTTCGGTGTCATGGACATCGTAACCCTTCGGTTCAGTGCCATGGACATCGTAACCCTTCGGTTCGGTGTCATGGACATCGTAACCCTTCAGTTCGGTGTCATGGACATCGTAACCCTTCGGTTCGTACCACGAACACCGTACATCTGGAGAACCTGTGGCTTTTCTGTCAGCCCGCGGAATTGAACCCGCACTCACAAGGAGCTTGTCACCCGTCGTCCAACGCGCTACGAACACGCTGGGCAGGCGAGCACAGTTTATCTCTAACATTTATATTATTTGTTCAATTCATCGTTCCAAACAGCTGGAGCAAAGTGGTCTTCTAGTTCGTTTTTGTTCAGTCTACACAATGTGTCCGGTTCTCTGGATGTATATTATTGTGTTCGCTAGTTCATCAAGGCTTCCAAACAGCTGGAGCAAAGTGGTCTTCTAGTTCGTTTTTGTTCAGTCTACACAATGTGTCCGGTTCTCTGGATGTATATTATTGTGTTCGCTAGTTCATCAAGGCTTCCAAACAGCTGGAGCAAAGTGGTCTTCTAGTTCGTTTTTGTTCAGTCTACACAATGTGTCCGGTTCTCTGGATGTATATTATTGTGTTCGATAGTTCATCAAGGCTTCCAAACAGCTGGAGCAAAGTGGTCTTCTAGTTCGTTTTTGTTCAGTCTACACAATGTGTCCGGTTCTCTGGATGTATATTATTGTGTTCGCTAGTTCATCAAGGCTTCCAAACAGCTGGAGCAAAGTGGTCTTCTAGTTCGTTTTTATTCAGTCTACACAATGTGTCCGGTTCTCTGGATGTATATTATTGTGTTCGCTAGTTCATCAAGGCTTCCAAACAGCTGGAGCAAAGTGGTCTTCTAGTTCGTTTTTATTCAGTCTACACAATTTTCCGGTTCTCTGGATGTATATTAGTGTTCGCTAGTTCATCAAGGCTTCCAAACAGCTGGAGCAAAGTGGTCTTCTAGTTCGTTTTTATTCAGTCTACACAATGTGTCCGGTTCTCTGGATGTATATTATTGTGTTCGCTAGTTCATCAAGGCTTCCAAACAGCTGGAGCAAAGTGGTCTTCTGGTTCGTTTTATTCAGTCTCACAATGTTCCGGTTCTCTGGATGTATATTATTGTGTTCGCTAGTTCATCAAGGCTTCCAAACAGCTGGAGCAAAGTGGTCTTCTAGTTCGTTTTTATTCAGTCTACACAATGTGTCCGGTTCTCTGGATGTATATTATTGTGTTCGCTAGTTCATCAAGGCTTCCAAACAGCTGGAGCAAAGTGGTCTTCTAGTTCGTTTTTATTCAGTCTACACAATGTGTCCGGTTCTCTGGATGTATATTATTGTGTTCGATAGTTCATCAAGGCTTCCAAACAGCTGGAGCAAAGTGGTCTTCTAGTTCGTTTTTATTCAGTCTACACAATGTGTCCGGTTCTCTGGATGTATATTATTGTGTTCGCTAGTTCATCAAGGCTTCCAAACAGCTGGAGCAAAGTGGTCTTCTAGTTCGTTTTGTTCAGTCTACAATGTGTCCGGTTCTCTGGATGTATATTATTGTGTTCGCTAGTTCATCAAGGCTTCCAAACAGCTTTATGTGCATGTCTGTCTCTGTTTGGTCAGTGTTCTTTCCGCAGTTGATTGATCAGGTGACAATCTTGCAGGACGGGTATGTCCGTCCACAAGCACATGTACATGATTGAAGAAGTCTTAGTATGTGTAGGTGTCTGTTCAGTCTATTGTGTTCAGTTCTAAGTCAAAACATTATCATCTGTTTTGCTGTATCTAGATAGTGGTAAATGTCTCTTTGCTGGTTTTCTTTTCTAATGGCCCTGATGAGTGTTTTCTTTTCTAATGGCCTTGATGAGTGTTTTCTTTTCCTGGAAAATGGTTATTTGGTTTTTTTCTTGCTGTATTGTTTCATTCGTTGTTAATTTGTCTGCTATCTGGTTTCCTGATATACCACAGTGTGATGGTATTCACTGCAGCCCTGTTCTTTTGTTTTGGTATTCAGCTCCCAATGGAGCATGGTGGTGATATTGTTTATAACACTATATCAGTAACTTGCTGCAGTTGCTGTATCAAAAACAATTTTGTAAATTTTGGTTTTAGCCCTAACCATCCTCAGATACACTGACGGTGGAAGGAGGGAGGAGGGTATTGTCAAGAAGACACACATCTGTACAGATGGTTTCTAATAAGAATTTAATAACATAAAACCTCACGGTATATTACCACATTTACTGAGTTATACTGATGTCAGATCATGCAACTTATCTGTGAAAGATCTTACGTGTTCTGTTTAAATACTATCTCTAACAAAGAACTGCTTGCACAGTGTCAACAAGAGAATACGAGTACCATCATCAAATAGAGATGCTGGAGATGGATCGGACATGTGATACGCATGGAGACTAACTCTGTCGCGAAAACTGAACTCAGTTTGATACCAGAAGGGAAACGAAAACATGTAAGGCTCAAAAAGATCTGGGGGAAAACAGTAGAACAACTGAAAGAAATGAGTTATAACTGGAACACAATACCGAGTACCATCAAGAATATAGAAGAATGGTATGCCTTTGTTGCTGCCCTAAGCACCAGGGGCGACACATACTAGAGAGAGAAAGATGGTGTCAGATCTGATTGCGCCCGAGTGGTTACCGGGCCCAAATTGGGGTGTAAAGAATAGAACCACTGTTTCCTGCCACGCATGTCGAAAGAGGCGATTAAAGAAGGTCGGTTGGGGCTAGCTACTCCACACCGTAAAAAACATTAGATGGCTAGAGAACGGAGAACGAACCGAGTAAACGCTGGCTGAAACCGAACACATCGCCGAAGGATACGCACCAGAGCTCCAAATGGTGCTGAAGATGTGACGTAAAACACACCAATGCTAAAGCTGCATGAATCAGATTTCCACATGAATAGAATGTATGGGCAGGTCGGGTACATCGGTCTGGGCGATAATCGAGATAGAGAGAGATCTGATTGGTCGTTGCGGACACCATCAGTCCTGGCTCATACCCTTATTTCTCATTTAAGACAAAAATAATAACATTGAATAATTTGAGAGCTCATGAAAATAGACAACGACTGTAGACGAACTGTAATTGAAGAAGTTCACTATTGTTCTGAAATAATGAAGGTCGTGACTGGAAAATTAGATTTTTTTGTGAAGAAGGCATAACATAGTTATAAATCAATGACAACGTATTAACTTGTCAACGAAAAAACACAGATGAGATTATGGTAGAGGAGGAATGATTGAAGGGGTTTCAAATATAAGGCATAGATGGGGATGTAGGAAAAGAAATCAGCGTAAGAATTGGAATGTAAGCTGCAGCATTTAGATCATTAGACAACATATCGCCCGAGTGGTTATCAACAGTTATCTTAATCACTACTTTTTGGTACGTGTTTATTAATACAGTACGCTCCTCTTGTTAAGTTGTCTACCCTTCTCAGAACCATAGCACGGTTTACTTATTGATATTCTTCAGAAGAGGGGAGACAAGAATGTAATTTCTTTGTTATCTCCAAGGTTGTATGAGTTTTGTCCCCTTATGTCAGACATTCGACTATGATGCAGATTTCTCCACTGGCAAGTCTGTCCGAGAGAGTGGTTATCCAGAAATTTCTTAGAATTCCCAGATAATTGATAAATTGACTGATTAATATGATCATCATCATTTGCTTTATTGCTAGTTTATTGCTAATTTATTGTTAGTATTTTGTTAATATTTTGTTATAGTTTATTACTAGTTATTAGTTAGTGTGAGCGTCTGTGACTTAGCCGTAGTGAGCTCGATCATCACCCAAGAGTACGGTTCAAACTCATGGCGGCGGCCACTATGGAAGCAAATCGATTACCGTGATTTTTCCTAACTGTAAAAATAGACATCACCATTCAGAAAGCAATGATAAACTACTGACCGTATAATTGGTACCTATAAAAGCGACGTCTTGTTTACTGTGGTTGATGTAGATGTCATGTAAAGGAAATGCCATGATTTTCATTTATTTTTAGTTAATTGCAAGTTTTCTTTTGTCGTTTGCTAATAATTTATTTATTGCTATTTAATTTTTTAATTGTTTTAGTTGATTTTATGTGAAGTTTATCCGTATCTTCATTATTATCACACCACCATAACCATTACCATTGTCATCTAATATCTTCTACCTGGTGCAGGTGTTTTAGGTAGCAGTTACCCAGTGTGTCCCCGAGGTTGTACAGCGTGTTCTCGTGTCAATGGCTGCATCACTTGTGAGGCTCGCCTGTTTATGTTTCTCTACAGAAACAACATGCGGGAGACTGGGATGTGCCTCCCGTCGTGTCCTGTTGGATATTATGGGGTTCGTCATCAATACTACAGCAAATGTTACAGTAAGTATGGCGCCCCGAGTGGTTACCGGGGCCCAAATGTGGGGTGTCAAGAATAGAACCACTGTTACCTACCACGCATGTCGTTGGCGCTGAGTGCTTACCGGGCCCAAATGTGGGGTGTCAAGAATAGAACCACTGTTACCTACCACGCATGTCGTAGAGGCGACTAAGGAGGTTTGGATGAAATCGGATGCATGTGTCATAAACGTGTCGAAATCTTATGCGTTTAGGGGCCTTCCATACCAATGTGCAACGTATACACGTTCTTGGCAAAGATCAAACATATCAGAAAAAGTGATTAAAATTGATCGTAAAGAACGAACACAAAGAAGAAGAAGAAGAAGACAGTAAGTATGGTAGAGAGTAGGGTTTTAACGACTAAGTTAAAGTAGGTCTACACTAGGTGTGGTCAAGATTGATTGATTCATAGATAGGACTATCATCATTGCACTTCGGTGAGTGACCATGTGTGCTTCGATCTCTTTCATACACAGGAAGATCTCAGAAGCAGTGCACAAACTCCGTAGTACCGGCGAGGGTCCCCGGTGTAATTTAGAAGATGGTGACAATATATGGTGTTCATCTATGATTCATTTCTTTCATCTCTTGTTCTACTGTTCTTCTCCAGGTCGTGTTGGGGGTTCCACGTTTTCGTTTACCTCTAGTGTACATCTCAGTGCAGTTTTGTGACAGTCTTCATGCGTATCACATGTCCAATTAATCTCCAGACGTTTTTTGGATGATGTTTCTCATATTATCTTTTGGCACTGTGAAATCGAGTTCTTAAAGATAGTATCTGGCCAGAACACTCGTAAGATCTTTCACAGACAAGTTGTATGGAAGGTGGAAAATGTGGACATGTCTTGTTCTATCATTCTCTAACATTCTGATCCGTATTGTAAAGTTGATATCACACATCTGTAGTATATATTGATCTGGGTTCTGATGCTGTATTGGATTGATTCACAGACAGTCTGAAGAGTCATGAATGCGTTCCGTGCATTACATTGTCTGCTTGTAATATCAGACACACGTGTTGCATTTCTAACGTTGAACTGATTCGTTAACGTAAATGTTAGTGGAACAGTCCAGCATTATGTTCCAATTGAAACATCAAGAGATATGAAGATGTAGAAGAAGAAGAGGAGCTCTAAACATCATATTCATGATAACAGACAACATTCTAATGTCCGTTCTGCCATTGTAAGATCAATGTTCCACATCTTCAAGTGGGGTCTCTGTGACTAAGTGGTTAAACCCTTTCTAATCTTCAAGTCCTTCCCATGAGGCCATTACCTTGTAGTGGTGGGGAGGCTTGCGTGCTCAAATGATACAGTGAGCTATGACGGCGGGAACTTATGTTCCCGGAAGGGTTCAAGCCGGAAAGGTCACTGAGGGAGGAGACGAAGCATGGTCTCCTGGTCCTCCAGGTTGGGGGTTGGGCTTGGGACTAACGATCCCATCCTTTAAAAAAATTAAAGTTACGGAAACAACAACAAACATACAACCTATCTACGGGCATGAAGGGCTACCAGAGTCATTGACTCACATGACTGGAAGTGGTGAAAGCCGAAAGGAAGCTACTTTCATGAGGACGGAAGTCCTGAATGCCAAAACCAAGACCAGAATTGGATGCTGGAATGTAAGAACAATGTACGAAACCGGAAAACTATCACAAATAACAGCAGAAATGAGAAGATATAATCTACATATCCTAGGGGGTAGCGAGAGCAGATGGACAGGAAATGGAAGAAGTACCACTGCAACAGGTGAAACAGTCCTTTTTCTGGACGAGACGATGACCTACACCATGAAGGAGTAGCAGTAATCCTAAGAAAGGACGTGGAAAAGTGTCTGTTAGAATGGAAACCTATCAGCAGCCGCTTGATTAAGATCAGACTAAAGGGAAGCATACAAACATCACAATCCTACAATGCTATGCGCCAACTAATGATAGCGAAGATACAAAGAAAGACTCGTACTACGAAAACCTACAAGCAGAATTAGACAAGTCACCATCCCATGATGTTATCATTGTTATGGGAGATCTAAATGCGAAGGTCGGACAAGACAACACGCATAGTTATAGAACTATGGGAAAATATGGATGTGGTATGATGAACGAAAATGGGGAACGTTTAGTAAACTTCTGCAGCATGAACAATCTCGTTATAGGAGGAACCCTATTTCAACATTTAGATATCCACAAATTAACATGGTATTCCCCTAATGGCAGAGATAAAACCAAATAGACCATATAATGATCAATGGACCCTGGAGACGCTCGCTGCTAGATGTTGTAGTCAAGAGAGGTGCAGATGTTGGTAGTGACCACCACCTAGTCACAGCTTATGTCAAACTTAAACTAAGAAAACAGGACAACAGAAAAACTTCCAAAAGAGGTTCGATGTGGATAGACTAAAAGACACGGAAGTAAGGGATAAGTTTATAATCCAGATAAAGAACAGATTCCAAGCCCTAGAAAGTAATGAAACTACGGATGAAACTGACAACATAGATAGAACATGGGACAACATAGCATCTATATAGCAAGAGCAGTGAAACATGTCTAGGGTACCGCACAAAGAAAAGAAAAGAATGGATAACACCAACAACATGGAAAATAATAGACAGCCGAAGAATATTAAAAAGAAATTGTTAGAAGCAAAGTCCGAAAGACTGAAAGCAAGATACAAGAACAGTACAAAAGCGCAAGTAAAGAAATCAAACGGGCTGTGAGAGCCGACAAAAGAATGTATGTTGAAGACCTGGCAGTACAGGCAGAAGAAGCAGCAAAAAGTGTGATCAGGGACAGTGTACAAAATTACAAAGCTAATAAGCGGGAAACATTACAGAAGATCAAATACTCTCATAGGATAGAATGGAATACTATTGACAACGGAAAAGGAACAAGAAATACGATGGACAGAGCATTTTAAAGAATTGCTAAACAGACCACCTCCAACGGTAGTAGCAGACATACCAGAACCAACAGAGGAGTTAGAAATTGGCATTGAAACACCCAGCCAGGATGAGATCATTACAGCAATTAAATCTCTTAAGAATAACAAGGCACCAGGGAATGATAACTTAAACACAGAACTATTCAAAATAGACCCAGAACTTGCAGCTAATATTTTGCAACCCTTGTTTACTACTATATGGAATGCCCAAATAATACCTGATGCATGGAACAGAGGAGTCATCATCAAGATACCCAAAAGGGCTCCCTTGCCGATTGTAATAATTGGCGTGGAATAACACTGCTTTCTGTCCCAAGTAAAATCTTAAGCAAAATCATCGTACAACGTATTACTGACGCTGTGATAAGAAACTGAGAAAGGAACAAGCAGGATTTCGCAGAGGACAGAGCTGTATAGGCCAAATATTTGCTCTTAGAAATATCATAGAACAATGCACAGAATGGCAAAGCAAACTCTATATCAACTTGTAGATTTTGAAAAAGCTTTTGATAGCATACACGCGAAAGTCTATGGCGTATCTTAAGATGGTATGGAATCCCACTGTGTTTTATAAATATTATAAAAGCTGCTACAGCAAGTTTGCATGCAGTGTTGAAACTTCAGAACTAAAGTTTGAAGTAAAAACAGGCGTGCGACAAGGATGTGTTATGTCAGCCCTATTATTCAACACTGTCATAGATTGGGTGATGCGTAAAACAACGGAAGATAAGGCAAGAGGTATTAGATGGACGCTCACATCCACTCTGGAAGACCTAGATTTTGCAGATGACATCGCACTCCTATCTCATACACATAGAGATATCCAGGAAAAGACCTGCCGCCTTAACCAATATAGTGAGATGGTTGGGCTGAAAATAAATCAGAAAAAAACTGAAGTAATGACTCTGAACATAGCAACCCCAGCACCAGTCAAACTAGAAGGTAAAACCCTCCGAGATACAACCGCTTTCACATACCTTGGAAGTGTTATTAGCAATGAAGGAGGCGCTGGATCTGACATTAAAAACAGACTGAGTAAAGCACGCAGTGCATTCATGACCCTTCAGACCGCCTGGAAATCTGCCCAATACAGCATCAGAACCAAGACTAGTATCTATAACAGCTGTGTGCTGTCAACTTTGCTGTACGGATCGGAATGCTGGAGAATGACAGAACAGGATATGTCCAGACTCTCCGCCTTTCATACAACTTGTCTGCGAAAAATCTTACGCGTGTACTGGCCGACTACTATCTCGAATCAAGAATTGCTTGCACGATGCCAACAAGAGAATATGGGCACTATCATCCGAAGACGACGCTGGAGATGGATTGGACATGTGATGCGCATGGAGACTGGCTCCGACACGAAAACTGCACTGAGATGGACTCCAGAGGGTAGGCGAAAGCGTGGAAGACCCAAGACGACCTGGAGGAGAACGATAGAGCAAGAGCTGAAGAAAATGAATCATAGCTGGAACACAATACAGAGGAAGGCCATGAACAGGGAAGAATGGTGTACGTTTGTTGCTGCCCTAAACGCCAGGGCGTAACAGGCTAAAAGAGAGAGGGAAACTTCAAGTAACTAAATCTTCTTTGATGACATCTGACATTGTTTCTTCCTCTACTTATTTTTCTAAATCTTCAAGTAACCAAATCTTCTTGATGACATCTGACATTGTTTCTTCCTCTACTTATTTTTCTAATCTTCAAGTAACCAAATCTTCTTGATGACATCTGACATTGTTTCTTCCTCTAATTATTTTTCTAATTCTTACAACGTTTTTAAACATTGTTTTGTATATTTTAAAGTATTTACTGGTCAACCAGAGTCCATCTTCATATAGTTTGTCTTCAACAGACATCGTTTTGTATATTTCTAAAGTAGTTACTGGTCAACCAGAGTCCATCTCCATATAGTTTGACTTGAACTGACATTGTTTGCTTTTCAGGATGTCATATTGACCACTGTCACAGCTGTTTTGACCGCAACTTTTGTACACTGTGTCAAGTACCTTACCTGGCAAGCGAAGGACAATGTATTCGACAATGTCCGGCAGGTTTGCATTACGCTAACTATACACGAGAATGCAGAGACAGAGGTATGTATAATTGTTGGAAACATCACAGCCACTGCAGTAACAGCGGTTGTTATCCTTAGAAGAACTGTAAAACTTTATGTCTATTGTTCATAGTGCTATCAAATACTCTTGCGAGATCCTGCTTCCTGGACACGAAACTCCCTCATAACATTCCCCTGCCATCACATCCCCTTGCCCCACAATCCCCTTGCCATCACATTTCCCTTGCCATCACATTCCCTTGCCATCACATTCCCCTGTCATCACATTTCCCTGCCATCACATTCCACTGCCATCATATTCCCTTGCCATCACATTCCCTTGCCATCATATTACCTTGTAATCAGGCATGAATTAAAAATAAAATAGTTGAAATATCTATTAATAACTTTGATTGGTCAGATCATCATCCTTACACTTCGGTGAATAACCATGTGTGCTCCGACCTCTTTATTATACAGGAAAATCTCAGTGGTAGTGCACAAACTCTGTAGCCCCGCCGAGGATTATCATCGTAATTTTGAAGATGGTGGACATTGTATAGAAATAATATATATAATAAATGTTGCCGGACAGCGGCTTTGCAGACAATTCTGATCAATGTTCAACTTCCCCAGGGTTCTTATACGTAGTCAACTTGAACACAGGACCTCCGTTTTATCGTCTCTCTCTCTGATAGGACTATAAACTCGATGTCACCTACTTTAAGATCGGGAATCCTTGGGAAAATATCATGATCTCTACAAGTAGGAAGCGAAACGAAACAGAAAATTCATATTCATATTGCAACCGTTTAAAATTGAAGAGAAGTGGTTGCTAAAGACAATATGTCCATATTGCAACCACTTAAAATTGAAGAGAAGTGGTTGCTAAAGAAAATATGTCCATATTGCAACCGTTTAAAATTGAAGAGAAGTGGTTGATAAAGAAAATATGTCCATATTGCAACCGTTTAAAATTGAAGAGAAGTGGTTGCTAAAGAAAATAAAAATAAGGAAAATGAAATGATTTTGACATAAAACGACATGATTTTCCGGAGAAGGACATTCTGGAGGGCATGACACCGAGCAGACGGTGGAGAGAAAGATGACGGAGAAGATGACATACGCAAGATGTCATAGACGAGTTGAGTAATACTGCGGCAGACGCAGGACACCTCACACAGGTTTGTCTTTGGAGCTGCTGTCGTTGGAGCCACGTTCTGACAGGGACAAGCTCTAGATGATAGTGATAATGATTAGAAGAACTGGTAGCGGTATTAATATTAATAGTAGTAATAGTTGTTTCTCCTGGTTGATGCTACAAATAAGAATGAGAACAATGAAATATTTTGAACATATCTTCTTCTGCGTTCTCACTAGATTGGAATTTCGAATTCTCTAATAAAGGCAGCCGTCTGTCTCAGATTATCAGCCACGCCATACAGTTTGTCTTCTGCGTTCTCACTAGATTGGGATTTCAGATTCTCTAATAAAGGCAGCCGTCTGTCTCAGATTATCAGCCACGCCATATAGTTTGTCTTCTGCGTTCTCACTAGATTGGGATTTCGAATTCTCTAATAAAGGCAGCCGTCTGCCTCAGATTATCACCCACGCCATACAGTTTGTCTTGGACGCTGGTGTAAGTAGGCCACCTCTTTCTTCTCAAGTCTGCATACTGGGGTAGTTGTATAGGATATAATTCCTATGATTTCTGCTTCCCCATTTTGGCCACCCTTGTGATTGTAGGTCTGATATTCTTACTGCGTGGCTAAATCTTCGAGTCAGATTGACGACCGTAGAATCCGTTATCCCATTCCTCATTGTAAGGGTCGTTGCACCACGTTATGTGCCTTACGACCTGGTCATCCGTTTTCTGCAAACATTTGTTTTCGGGTTAGCATTCCCTAGCGGACACATGCATCCGATTTCAGCAAATCCTCTTTAATCGCCTCTTACGACATGCGTGGCAGGTAACAGTGGTTCTATTCGATACACCCCAAATTTGGGCTCAGATAACAACTCGGACGTTTTTGAAGATATAAAAAGACACGAAGGGTTGGAGAAGTCTATTATGGAAGGAGGCATTCTGACAAAGATGAGAACAAGAAAATCACGTAAAACACTGGATTCAGGATGTGACTGATGATTTGAGCATGACGGCTGCAGAGGCGGAACATCTAGTCTACGAGAGAAATTTCATATCACTGTTAGGGTGACAAAGTTCTGCTCAGGACAAGCCATTTGAAAACTTGTTGTAGTAATAATAATAAGAATAGAAACAATAGTAGTCTTAGTAGTAGAAGTAGTAGTAATATTAGTAGTTTCTGCTGTAGTGCTAGTGACGGTGGTAGAGAAGGACTGTTTTTTAAATTTATCCATTTGTGTAAGTGACAAAGTGAGTATTTATGATTAATCTGTTCACCAGTTGACTGTCTGCCTGGAGCGTGGTCGCCCTGGTCAGAATGTATGCGCAACGGGCAAACATGTGGGTACAAATGGGGGACCCAAGCTCGCACACAACAAATCCTTCAAGAGGCCTCTCCTAACGGTACCCCATGCTCCGAGATGACATCCACGCAACGGTGCCGCCTACGAAGGAGACAGTGTTATGGTGAGCTTTTAATAGTGATAGCTCTCTTTTACATCATACATTACCTCCCATTACACATACACTTTCATCTTACATCAACTTACATCTTACATTAACTTACATCAACTTACATCTTACATAAACTTTCATCTTACATTAACTTTCATCTTACATTTATTTGTAATTGATGTAACATTTGTCACAGACATGTGTAAATTGCAAATTTTCTAACTATGTGTTAATTAACATGAAAAGAAAATAACATTTAGCGAAACAAATTGGAAGGTAATAAAGG